>SNQJ01S0039402.1:37010-47418 GCA_010110895.2 Picea sitchensis
CCAACATATTATGTGTTTTATTTCCACATTTGTTTTTTTTTATTTATCTCCGATCTTGTTTTTATAACAACTGGTAATATAGTGAAAGGTAACTCGCAGGAAAAGAGGGTTCTTGGTTCGAGTGGGAGCAATGGTGAAATATGGAAAGTTTAGGGTCAAGAAATATAACGACCAAAACTACCAATTATGGAAGATGCGGATGGAGGATTATTTATATCAGAAGGATCTATTCCTACCATTGGGTGGAATAGAAAAGAAGTTGAAAACCATGAAGGATGAAGAATGGGAGGTTCTTGACAAAAAGGCACTAGGAACGATACGATTGAGCCTGGCAGCGTCGGTGGCTTTCAATATTTCGAAAGAAAAGACAATGAAGGAACTGATGGATGCATTGGATAAATTGTATGAAAAACCCTCGACATCCAATAAGGTATTTATAATGAAGATATTATTTAATATGAATATGTCATAAGGTGGGTCTGTTGCAAATCATTTAAATGAACTTAATGTGGTTACTAATCAACTAAGTTATGTAAAAGTGGACTTTGATGATGAGGTCAGGGCTCTTCTAATATTGTGCTCATTGCCAAAAAGTTGGAACAGCTTGTTCATGGCTATAAGTAACTCTGTCTTTGGTTCAAACACTTTAAAATTTGATAATGTTGTTGGTAATATCCTTAGTGAGGAAATGCGACGGAAAAGAACAGGTGAGACATTAGGTAATGCATTAAGCATGGAGAACGGGGGAAGACAAAAGGATAGAGGAAAGGTTTTAGGGAATCGCAGGAATTATAGGAAGGGCAGATCCAAATCCAAATTTGGAAAGATAGAGTGTTGGAATTGTGGGAAGAAAGACTTCAGAGCTCCAAAGAAATAAAGAGATGGACAACAGGAGAAAAATCAAGAATCAAATGTAACATGTGTGTTACAAGATGATTTGATTCTTTCTATAGATAATATTTCTAATTCTTGGGTAGTATATTCAGAGGCTTCATTTCATGCCACACCCCATAGGAAATCTTTTCTAGATTATGTTCAAGGTGATTTTGAACAGGTTCATTTGGGTGATGATGCACCATGCAAAATTGTTGGAATGGGAAAGGTAAAAATAAATCAAAGAAATGGAACCCAATGGTTGTTGAAATAGGTAAGACATGTTCCATATCTAATAAAAAATAAGATTTCAATAGGTCAATTGGAAAGTGAAGGTTGTATATCCATATTTATAGATAAGTTTTCGAAGGTCACTGAAGGATCATTGGTGATAGCAAAAGGAGAGAAGGTAGGTACATTGTATTTATGTACTGGTAATACTGATGCTTCTATCTCTTTAGCTTCTACATTAGTGGATACAACACTGTGAAGTCATAGGCTTGGACACATGAGTGATAAGGGGATGCAGATACTTCACAAAAGAAATTTGTTGCCAGATATTAAACAAATTGATTTGTATTTCTATGAGCATCGTGTTTATGGAAAATAGAAGAGAGTCAGATTTCTCAAAGTTGGAAAAGGAAAGACATGTGAAAGGTTAGAGATTGTGCATACATATGTATGGGGACCATCTTAGGTATAATATCTTGGTGTCTCTCATTATTATGTTACTTTTATTGATGATGCAACTAGAAAAACTTGGGTTTATTGCATTAAAAAAAAATACAATGTTTTTTATACTTTTAAGAAATGGAAAGCTTTGGTTGAGAATGAGATGGGAAAAAGGTTGAAGTTTCTCAGATAAGATAATGGAGGTGAATATTGCAACAATGATTTTGATGATTACTCTTCATACCATGGGATTCGTATAGAGAAGACAGTTCCAAGAACACCACAAGAAAATGGTGTGTCAAAAAGGATGAACAGGACAATCATGGAGCATGCAAGGAGTATGAGATTGCATGTTGGTTTTCCCTTACATTTATGGGTAGATGTTGTAGATATTTTTACTTACTTAATAAACATAGGAACTTCAAACTCTTTGGATGGTATAATTCCAAAGGAGGCATGGACAGGTAAAAAGTTAAACTATTCTTTTTTGAATACTTTTGGTTGTGAATCATTTGTCCATATTGATAAATAAAATAGAACAAATCTTGAGGCAAAATCCAAGAAATCTACCTTTATTGGATACGGTGTTAATGATTTTGGTTATCTCATATGGGATTATGAAAATAACAAAATCATTAGGAGTAGAGATGTCGTATTCAATGAGAAGGTCATGTACAAATATTAGTTGTAGGGAAAGAAACAGGAAAAAGAAAAACTAGAATACACGGTGCTTGATGAGATCACTGGAAAAAAAAATCCAAAGGTACCAGAAAATCAAAATGTACAACAATAGGATCAGCATGTACCTCAAAATCCTGCAAGTGTTGTTAGAATATCTACCGGGTTAGGTAGACCCCCTGAATGATACTCTCATTCATTTTATTATTTCTTGTTGATTCATTCTGGTGAACCAAAATGTTATGAAAAGGCAATCCAGGTAGACACTAAAAAAAAATGGGAGCAAGTCATGAAAGAGGAAATGGGTTCCTTGGTAAATAACGAGACTTGGGACTTGGTTCAGTTGCATGTGGGAAAAAGAGCATTGCAAAATAAATGGGTTTACAAGTTGAAGGAAGCACATGGAGAAAAAAAGTGGTACAAGGCTAGACTTGTTGTAAAGGGGTTTGCACAAAAGAAAGGTATAGATTTTGATGAAATATTTTCTCCTGTTGTTAAAATGACTTCAATTAGGACTAGTGTAAGTATTGTGGTAGTAGAAGATTTGCATCTTGAATAGTTACATGTAAAAACAACTTTTCTCCATGGGTATTTGGAGGAAGAGATTTATATGCAACAACCACATGGGTATGAGATTAGAGGAAAGGAAAATTTGGTATGCAGGTTGAAGAAGATATTGTATGGCCTAAGGCAAGCTCCAAGGAAGAGGTATTTGAAGTTTGATAGGTTTATGACATAACAAGGTTATAGTAGATGGCATTCTGATTACTGTGCTTATTCTAAAATGAAAGAAAATGGAAGCTATAATATCTTTCTATTGTATGTAGATGACATGCTTGTTGCAGGGTCTAATATGCAGGGTCTAATTAACTAATTCATTTGAAATGAAGGATTTGGGTGTTGTAAACAAAATCCTTGGTATGAGAATAATAAGAGTCAGGAAAAATCGCAAATTGACATTATCTCAGGGTGAGTACATAGAGAAGGTGTTGGAGAGGTTTAGAATGCAGAATGAAAAACCAGTTAGTACACATTTGGCCAACCATTTCAAATTGACTAAGGAAATGTGTTCGAAGACACAGGAGGAGATAGAATGCATGTCGAGGGTCCCTTATTCATCAGCAATTGGCAACTTGATGTATGCGATGGTTTGCACAAGACCAGATATTGCACATGCAATGGGAGTTGTGAGCAGTTATATGAACAATCTAGGTAAAGAACATTGGGAAGCAGTAAAGTGGATTCTTGGGTATTTGAGAGGTACTGCTATGCATGCATTATGTTTTGAAGGTTTAGACATTGTTCTACATGGATATGTTGATTATGGCAGGTGATAAAGATATCAAGAGGAGAACCATAGGGTATGTTTATATTATAGGTGGAACAACAATAAGTTGGATTTCGAAATTGCAAAAGGTTGTTTCACTTTCAACAATAGAGGCAGAGTATGTTGTTGCTACAGAGGCTAGTAAAGAGATGATTTGGTTACAGATGTTTATGGAGGAATTGAGAAAGAAGAAGGATAATAGAAGGTTTTATTGTGACAATGAGAGTGGAATTCATCTTGCAAAGAACTTATCCTTCCATTTGAAGACTAATCATATACAACTCAAGTACCATTTCATATGATTCATCTTGGAAGATGGACATTTGAAGTTGAAAAATATACACACTAGCCATAATCCTACAGACATGTTAACTAAGGGAGTAACCAGGGAGAAACTGAGTTCCTTCTCAGTTTCAGTTGGTCTTCAATCATGAAGGTGAAGATGAGAAATTTTCTAGGTCCAAGAAGGTTCATAGTCCAGCAGATATAATAGCGGTGGAGTTGTTGAGATCAGCCTCCAAGTGGGAGATTGTTGGTTGTGAAGCCTAATTATCTTCCTGATTCATAGGTATTTATTTTCAGGCATGTTTATACCCCATGAATAATTTACACCATGAAATAATGTACACTCCTCCATGCGAGGGAGTGCAGAGGGGGGTTACCCCCTCTGTGGGGTCCGAGGGAAAGTGGGCCCCAGTAGGTGGTTCGAGGGTGAAGCCCTTGAAGGAAAAAATACCTTTTAAATGTATATTCTAATTTCATAGTAAATATAGACCATTTATTATAAGGTCGTAGATCTGACGATAGAAGTTATGTTAGGGTTTATTTCCCTAGAAGGCAACCTTATTTTATGAGGGAAATGTATTGCGACTATGTATCATGGAGAATATTGTATTCTGAGAGAGGAGATTTTGATAGGAAGAAGAGGAATTTACAGTGGGTGTGTTGTCTGTTGTATCCCTTCATTTTCTGAATAATAATAAAGGAAGGACCTGGAAATTTCTCTGGTGGATGTAGCCCACACTGGGTGAACCATGCATATTTGTGTCTCTATTGTATTGTGTATCTTCTGTGTTTTATTTCCGCATTTTTTTTATTTTGTTGCTCCATGATCCTATTTTTCTAACACCTCATGAGTTCAAAAGGATTTTTTGGGAATATCAACCTCTTACATACGTATCTGGTGGTATCCATAGTGTACATCAAGTTTGGTAAAGTATTGAGCACCACTAAATTCATCCAAAAGTTCATCAATGAAAGGAATGGGGAATTTATCTTTGAGGGTAATTTTTTAAGGTGCAAAAATCAAGACACATGCACCATTGCCTTATTTCTTAAGTACCATAATGGAAGGAGAAGAATAAGGGTTGGTGCTAGGATGAATAACACTCACCACTAGCAATTCTTGAAATTTTTTCTCAATTTCATATTTTTGGGAAAATGGGTGACGATAAGGGAGAATATTAGGAGGAATAATTTGAGCGACAAGGGGAATGGAATGATCATGAGCTCCATGTGAAGGGGTAAGTCCCTGGGGATTGTCAAAAATATATTAGTGTTTGGATAGGAGAGATTGGATGTCAATATGAACAATAGGTGACGGGATATCAACTACTTGAATGGTATGGAGTTGTGCAATAATACTAGAATGACCTTTCTTGAGTATTTTTCCATTCGGTGGGAACTGATGATCTCTAGGGAGATTGTTGTGATGCCTTGGAACAAATACTACTATTCATCATGTTCGAATTTCATGCTTAATTCATTAAAATCCATGGTGATGGGGCCTAGTGTGGGTAACCATTTTGCATTGATCACAATGTAGGAACCACCCATGTCAATAGAAAACATATGATATTCCAGGTGGTACTCACCAATTTTTAGGTGCATATTTTAACTGCGCCCCCCACATTTCGTGTAATTGTCATTAACAATCATGATTTAAAAATTGTTGACAACACAGATATAGCACATGGTCTCTTGGGAAATGTGTGGATGAATAAAGTTATGGGTGTTTCCATCGTCAACTAGGATAATGAATGTCATATGCTTGATGTAACCAATTAACTTAAGGGTTTGGGGAGGAGAGATACCAGTGAGGGAATTTAGCGAGATAAGTGGTTCAAGTTTGGGTGGATCAAAGGGTGGTGTATAATCATCTACGTGGGGTATATCTTCAAAATGGGAAACATTGGCATCATCTTCATAAATTTCCTCAGAAATTTCCATAAAAGGAATTTTCTCATTACACTTGTGCCCCAGAAAATATTTTGCATAACAATTATAACAAAGACCCTTAAGGTGGCATTTAGCCATTTATGCACTGGTTAATTTTTGGACCTTGAGAGGAGTGGAAGGATAGGCAGGATTTGTGGGTTGGGAGCAACGAATAAAGGATGTTTTTCTATTTTGGGAAGAGATACTTGGTGTTCTTCCTTGGCATGGTGAGTAGCTTCAAGCAAAGTATGGGGGAAATCCATTAGGAAATGGGCTCGGATATCATCCTTTAAGACACTAAAAAATCATTCTCTAAAGAAGGTGTCATACATGTCATCTGTTGAGAAATCCAATTGCTCAAAAGATTTGATACATTCTTCCACTATACTATATTATTTAATCTTGTTCAAATGACCCAAATGATGTGTGTGGATGTCAAAGCATTCATAAAGGTCTGAAACAAACTAGGTTCAAGCAATATAACCTCGGTCTGAATTTTTACACCATTGTCACCATTTCTGTCATTCAGGATCTAAATAAAGAACATCGATATGAAGTTTGGTCAAATAATCAATAATTCCATGCAAGGAGAAATATTTTCCATTTGAGTGACCCAGCTCGTGGGATCTGAACCATCAAATTTATTCACCTCAACTTTGGGAAGATGGTGCAAACCCCCTCGCTTCTCTCTAAGGGTTGCACGATCTCCCGATCTTAGGATCTTATCCAGACTTAATTGCACCAATCTTCGATTCCATTGTTGGAAATCTTCACATGGTAACCACAGGTCCTTCTGTGCTTCAGCTAGCACAAACAAACATTAGGTGCAAGCCTCCTCCATATGCCCACTGGCTATGACCACACGCTTGTCTCAAAAGGAGTTTCAAGATTTCCCGCTTCATGAGATCCACAAAATCTTCTCCTCTTTTCTCTCGATCCCAGAACTCTGGAAATTTCACCCACGTAAATCGACGACTCCTAACACTACAAGATCCAATGGCTTAGATCATTTCACAATTTTGAGACTTTATGTGTCGTGAAATCGAAGGTTGATATACATTGGATCCTCTGATCCCCGAAATCCCAATTTCCACGTGTCAGATCGACGGTTCTCAATCCTTCCTCGATCAACGACCCAGATCAAATCGAGAGTTCACGCTTCGTAAATTCTCACAACTCTTTCCCTTTGAATTTTTCTATTTGGAAGTTAGCGAAATGCTAACCCAATGTTGTATCTAACGGTCCACAATCATCGAAAATATAACAGTCCAGATTCTTTCATCACTTCGCGTTTCAGGGTTTTCGAAAGAAATTTTCTCTGTTCTCCCAACTTCAGATGAAGTAAATCAATGGTTTGATCTTCCCTTAGATCGACAATCGCCATTCCTTTCGATATTTCGAGTGTTAAAGGATTCTCTCCTTATCCTCCTCACAAGTTTTCTTGATCCAACGGCTTTCGGATATCAACACTTCTCCCTCCAACATTCTCTGTCGTTCATTCAGGTTCTTGATAACCCTTCAACGAATAACTCAACAACCATATCTCTGAGTTTGAATTATTTCCTGACTTTAAAGATTTAAATTGTTTCGAAATCCTTAACAGTTTTCTCCCTCTTGAGATTTTGTCAATGAATTGTGACTCCTCCCTGAACTTTCACTTACTCAGTCGTTAAGGATCTTCATCCTTTGGCGTCTTTAAAAAGACCTTTTGATGCCCTCCTGGCAACTCAATGCTCGACCTTATGAACTCTTAACTTAGAATAAGTTCACTCCTTTGCACACTCCTTGCACTTTATATGCACACTCTGCATATATGAATCCTCCGCTATCTCTTCTGAGCTTTGAGTCGAGAAAGACTCTTCTCATACGCACCCCTTGCGCTTTGACTGTCCTTCAACTGGTTGTCTTTCAACACTTCATCTGAGTGTTGGCCTAGTGAACTCCTTGTACAGGTCTTCCCTCAAAGTATTCAATAAATCTGTACGTGTCTTCTACTATGTCACTTCTCTTCTTTTCGAACTCAAATAAGAGTTCTTTTTTGCACTCCTTACAGTCACTTGATACCGGCCACTTGGAAAATATCTATAGAATCTTCATCAATTATGTTCTCTTTGTGCCCTCCTCTGCACAATCTTTCCTCCAAGGTATTCAGAAACCTTGAGGCTCCTCTCTTGAGTTTATGATTCTTCTAGGGTGCCCTCCTGGCATGTCCTTCTAGAACTCTATTCTAGATTCAAGTACGCACTCCTTGCGTTGGCTACAAAGTTTCCAATACTATGTTGTGCACTCCTTGTACAGCCTAAAGAACCCATATATAACTCAAAAACTCTCAAATATTTAGAAGTCTATCTCAATCCTACATATGAGAATTAAGATATACATCTACAACATTTATGAAAATACACAAATATCATTCAAACATCACAGCTAACATAAATAGACATCACATGCAGGAAAAGCTGCTTTTCTTTGTATTAAGATCAATGTCTGTTTACAACTCTATACAAAACTAGACTGTCATAGAGTCATAGTTATTTCTTCCTCTCTCTACTCTATCGCTACTCTAACACTCCTTGGTCTGACTAACTAACTAACTACCTCTTACTCTGGTCTCTTCTTTCTTTTTACAAGAAGGCTCTTTGAGCTTATCCTCTCCACCGCCTAAATGCTATCATCGTCTGAGTTAAGACACCTTATCCTATGACTCATTACATTGAATAGATATCTAGACCTAACACATATCTATACCTACTTACAGTCAATTACTTCGATAAATCTATCCACACCTGTCTAAAGGCATGGCTTTGGATTTTATCAACCTTACACATAAATTTACATAACTTAATGTTTCAAATTTTGGAAATGAGAGGTTCGGTGCCTCTCCTTATCTTCAGATGTGTGCTGATGCGTTGATCTATTGGCGCATCTGTAGAGGTGGAAATATTCTCCTACATCATACTCCACTACTATGAAAAAATCATGAGCTCCTGCTCATGAGATTTCCAGTTATGTTGAAATCCACCTAGATCCCAAAATTTTTCTTGGAGATGTCTACCTGCTCATTTTCTTTGTTGCTTCTACTGCTTCTCCTTCCTCTTCTTCTTTTCTTTGTCTAGCTTCTCCTTGATAACTGCTTCTTGTGCTAACCTCAACATCAGCCTCCTGATTTGTTCAATCACCCTGTTCAGCTACTCTATTGGTTGATTCTTTCTTTCGTGCAGATTATTTTGCTGCATCTCCTCCTTCTTCTTATTAAAGGACAGATTATATTGACCTCTCATGCTATTGTCTTCTCTTGTAATACTAAATTTCCATTTTGTTGCAGGTTTCAGTTCTGCAGTTTCCTCACTGAACTGTTGTCCAACCATCTACCTTATCAGATTATTTTCTGCCAACTTCTTTGGTGCTGATTTAGTTACAGTTTCTTCCAACTGCTCCCCAGGATGATATAATCCTTCATCTATTCTCAACTTAGCATGTTGAATGTGCATGCTTTTCACTAGTACTCTTCTTTCCAGAGCTTCCAATTCTTCACATAGATTAGTAAAATCCATGCTACATGCTTCCTCTTCTGCTGCAGACTCCAATGTTGTAATTACCTCATGTTTAGCTTCCTGGCTGAAAATTTTGAACCATTCCTCATAAAGTTCCTCTTCTTCTACTAGGGCAGACTTCAGTATCTTCTCCTTTTCCTCTTCTTTAATAGTTCTTGTTGGTTTTCCTTCTTCTGCTGCACCTGTATAACATTCTCTGGCCCCAACTGGGCTGCTTGGTAGGAATATATCAACTCCTCCAATGACCAAAATAATCCTTTGATCCATCTCCTAAATGGTGAGAGTATCTAACTTCTCATCATCTTCTCTCACATGTTCTGCAAACTCATATGAATATTTATCTATCAGAATTCCTTGATGATATGAACTCTCAACTGAATTCACGAGACTTCCATACAGTCTCCCTTCATTCTTCTCGCCCACCTGGAAACTTGGAATTTCTTCTCCTTTTCTCTCCTAGTAGTCTATGAGATCCTCCAATGATCCCATCTCATTTCCCACCTCGCAATCTGAACTTTCTCTTCTACTCTCCTAGAAGTCTATGAGATCTCCTAATAATCTCATTTCATTGCCAACCTAGAAATCTAAAATTCCATCATTGTCCACCTTACAGTTTATGAGATCCTTATCTAATCTCTCCTCCTCATCATCATTGTGGCTTTTTCCAACTTCTGGTTCACAGATGTAAATCACTTTTATTCTTAAGTTACTGAGGTTTATTACATGCCTCAACCACCTTCTCAACATTTGTTGTTTCTTTATGGCCATCAACTTCTAGACAGGCCATTCTACTTTCCTCTTCAAATTCCATTCATATGTCCAATGTACCTTTGTATCATGTTGCATTTTTAATGATAGCCTCTCCATATTTGATCTTATTTCTATGATTTCTTTATCTATCTCAACTTTGGTTTTCTGCTGTTGGTCCTTGTCTTGATCACCCCTATGGCCTTCAGTAGCCATTTTTTTTTACCCTCTATTTTCAGCTCATCTACTTTTTATACCATTTACTGCACACCTTGCTAGAAATCATACACAAAGCATCAACACTCTGTCTCCTTCACCTGTCTCACATTTTTCTTCCATC
>SNQJ01S0039402.1:57843-69971 GCA_010110895.2 Picea sitchensis
TATATATATATATATATATTCATATTCTAAGGTCTCTTGGAATTATAATGATGTTTCTTATTACTCGAAGGTTCATATTCGTCAAGTAAGTAATCCTAACTGATTACATTTCCAACATTTATTACATAGAAAACATATTATTCTATCTACTTGAGGGGTTAGGAAGGTTAGAACCCTAACATCCCCCAACCTCACCCCTTCCCCACTCTCAAATGAATTATGTTCTATTGTGAGAGTGGGGGTGGGGGAGATATTAGGAAAAACATAATGAGAGTGGGGGTGTGGGTGTGGGGGATACATTAGGGAAAACAAGGTGGGGGTGTGGGTAGATATTAAGGATAATATGTTGTTTTCCATAATAGACCCTCCACCTCTATCCTCATAATATTTATTATAATGTTTTCTTATGAGAGTGGGGGTGAGGGGGATATATAAGGGAAAACATTGTGTGGATGGGGGAAGATATTAGGAAAAAAAATTGTGAAGGTGGGGAAGAAATTAGGGAAAACATAATGTTTTCCTTAATATTTCCCCCCACTTCCACCCTCAAAAGAATTAGGATAATTTTTTCTTTAATATATCCCCCGACCCCCATGCTCATAAGAATTATGTTTGTCCTAATAATTCCCCCAACCCATACCCTCATATGGGGATTATGTTTCCCCTAATATCTCACCCCCCACCACCTCATATTTTACCTAATATCTACCTCCACCCCCACCCTCATAAGAATTATGTTTTCCCTAATATATCCCCCCACCCCCAAAGTCTCTTGGGATTGGAGTGGGGTAAGATATTAGGTAAACCCTTATATGGGGTGCGGATGTGGAGTGTTTCTAGGAAAAAACATATTTTTTCCCCTAATATCTCCCCCCACCCTCATAAGAATTATATTAAGGAAAACATAAGGGTGGGGGGTGGGGTTGAAATAATATAGGGAAAACAAAACATAAGGGTGGGGGTGAGGTTGAAATAATATAGGGAAAACAATATGTTTTCCCTAATATGTCTCCCCACACCCATAAGAATAATGTTTTTCCTAATTTCTCTCACCATCCCCACCCTCCTAATAATTATGTTTTTTTCTTCCTAATATTACCCAACACTGTCACCCTCATAAGAATTATGTTTTCTTATGAGGGTGGGAGTGGGGGACGATATTAGGGAAAACACAACATCCTCCCTAATATCTCCCCGAACCCCCATCCTCATAAGAAAACATAATCCTTATGAGGGTTGGGGAGGGTATTAGGGATAACAAAACATACTTCTTAGGAGGGTGGAGGTGTGGAAAGATATTAGGGAAAACATTATTTTTATGGGGCTGGGGGGAGCTATTAGCTAAAACATTAGATATTAGGGAAAATAAAACATAATTCTCATGAGACTGGGGTGGGGAAAGATATTAGGGAAAACATTATTCTTATAGGGGTGAGGGGAAATATCATAGAAAACATAATATCTCCCTTATCTCATGTAACGTACTGGGATGCCATGTTGGGCCACATTACTACAAAAGTGATTCAACATAACTCTAATACCTTTTTTGCATGAATGTATTCATGTAGCATAATAAAATGAATCATGCAACCATTGATGATTTTAAATTTCATGAAATCAAACTATTTAAACACATGCGACAACATTCAAACATATAATACACAGAATAATTATAGCATTCAATCATGGCATTAAAACTATAAATAGATAGTGATCAAAACACTTATATTTATCAATATTTTCACAACCAAATGAAGATGATGGATGCTCCACCCAACCATAGAATGTAATTCTCTAGTTCTTTCAATAGTAGGTCACCCTAGTTGATCTAGGTCTATGATTCCACAAGGAAGACAAGATTCTATAGTTGGATAATGCACATGTTAAAATCCCAATACCTAGTAAATTCATAGTAACATGACACATACAACAATTCCAACCACCTAGATATCTTCCCCATCAATATGCACAACCCAAGGGATGGATTTTCCTTCTATGCACCACAATCCCTTAACAATCTCCATCCCATCTAGGGCTTAGCTAGAGACCGGCCAGGAATATCTCAACTAGGAGCTCTAGGAAATCAAGTTGCAACAGGAGTGATCACAACAACATTTGCACTACTCATTTTTGAATTCATATGGAATAAATATTTACAAGGATGTCAACCAAGTTCTTAACATAAAACGCATCTCTCACATGGTTGTTTTCATACATAGTATGGATGGTGCTTTTTCTCTTCATCCAACTCTATGTTTTCCTCACCTCTTGATGTTCTGAAAAAAATGCTCTTCTTTCTACTCAAATTTTCCTTTCATCTCTCCCATGGTTTCTTGACTCCCACTCTTCCCAAAAATTATTGTACTCAGTCCATGTTGTCTCTCATTCAACCTCTTACATGAATTTCGTGATTGAGTGCTTAAAAAGTCAAAGGGTTAATTAGTTAAATGAAAAAAAATGATTATGAAGGTGGTTTAAGACTCTAGGCATATGGACTTTCCTCAAATATACATTTCATCCCCCTCTCTTGTGGACTCATATCCTCCCATGGCTTTGGTCCATATCCATCTACATCCAATGATGTATTTCATTTTATTATTATTTTTCATTGTACAATGTTTACATATTACATTGTTTGGCTCTCAACCATTCATCATACATATAAATATACATTTGTAATTTGGGGTCAAAACTGGGGTTTTACAATCCCCTCCCCCTTGTTTTTTCATATACAATTTTTTACATCATATTGATTAATAATTTTACAGTTTAATAACTTCCACATCAATTCCAACGAACAATCTCTCATTCCCCTCAGTCTGCACAACCCAAGGAAGTGTATCCATTTCTCTACACTGCAATTCCTTAGGTTGTCCCACTTCCCTTCCAAGGATCCAACACAATATTTCTAGGAAGTATTAGAGTTGTGGCTCCAAGAATTCCTCAAAATATACAAAATTCTGCAAGTATTCGTCCCTCGTGACCTTCTCATTCTCTTGTGTGGTGTATTCAAGACCGTAGTAGGTCCACTGGACCTTTACCGGGACGATGGATCGATTCTTGAGGAATTTGAATTTCTGATATAGGATGTGCATTGGCTCCACCTGGAATTCCCCTTTGTGATCCACTTGTATCACAATCCAATCAATTATGTGGTTAGGATCAGGAACATACTTTTTAAGCAAAGACACGCAAAATTCATTATGAATATGAATGGATGCAAGCAATTCATGCATATGTGAAACTGGGCCTATCCTATCTAGGAACTCAAATGACCCATAATATCTCGTTACCAACTTTGGGAAACATCCTAGTTTCAGTGAGATCACTTTTTCCTTTAATTTAGAAACAGATGCTCACCTACTCTAAATTTTTTATGCACTCTGTCTTTTCTGCATAAAAAAATTTATTGTCCTATGTATTCTTTAAAATATGTTTTGTCCTTACAATTTTCTCTTCCATTTTCTCTTATCAATTATGGCCCAATAATGGCTCTGTCTGTTGGGTTATCCCAACTCACTAGTGCGTTTCATTTTTTTCCATGCAATGCTTCAAATGAGCTCATCTTCAACGATGATTGATACCCATCATTATATGGAAACTCAACCAAATGAAGATAATATTCCCACCTGAAAGTCTTTTCCATTACATACATTTTCAATATATCCTCAATTATTTGGTTGGTCCTCTCTGTCTACCCATTTGATTCTATATGATACACTATGATAAAATTGAGATTGGCCCCAAGTTATTTAAACAATCTTTTCTAAAAATTGGAAGTGAACATGGTATCTCTATTAGATATGATAAGAGTAATTTTCCTTATTGTACCACCTCCTAACGTCATCAGTGAAATTGGATGAGGAGAGTTTCATCACAACATCTTTAGCATCATCACTCATAGGATCAAGTTGGAAAAGGCCCAAAAGTTGTCCAAATGATCTTCGACAGTAGTCACATCATTACTGGAAAAATTGGGAAGCCACTTTTCAAACTTAGGAGGCATATCTCTAGGGTATCATGGGATAGAGGACATGTATAACGGATTAAATATATTGGATAACCATTTCTTTTGAGCCATTGGATATAAAGGATGGTTTCCACCGAACAAGGATTTAATTGAAGGTTGATTTGAGGAACCCTTCTTTTGTAGGTCTTAGGAAGGATAGTGTACCTCCTTGAGATTTGTGGATTCACCATATGGTCCTTCTAGGATAATCAAAGGAAAGTGAGGGAATCACCCTTAGTGGAGTCACCAAGTAAACTTGCAAGGTAAGGACTTCGTTATAAGTTTACCAAATATTTTTCGTGAGGAGAATGACTCAATCCTCCCCAAAAATAGTGCCAAAATATTATCACAATATTTGTACTTATGCAAATCCCACCACAAGATCCCCAAATCTTGTGTAATTATATAATAAACTACCATTGTCACCTAAGTAGGATCTTCCCTTGTTTTAGTGATGGAGGAGATCCACTACAAGGGAGGCTTCCCTGGTGACCTCAAGGGATTGAATAGAAACTTTAGTAGCCAATCCTACCATTCCCTCTCTTGATCACCTATTATTTGGTATAGGTCTAGGAAGGAAGGGAAGGTTGAAGGTGATTGTTGTATCTGCTCGCAACAAGAAATAATTTACAACATATGTTAACAAATACCAATATAAAGTATGCAACAATGACCTCTCTAGATACTAGACAAGTTAAATTTCACCTGGATGTTGCAAATTACAATAGTGAACAACTTTATAACAACAATAAGAGATTTGGAACATCAACAATAAATAATGCTTAGAAACACCACAATTGACCATGAAAAGTAAGCATATAACCAATAGAATATTATCCAATTTCTAGAGATGATTTCTGAACAAGTTAGGCCTCTTGTAGTTGGGTGTATGTAACAAATTAATATAGTTTTCAGTGGTTGTAGCAAACGTTATAACAACAACAAGAATTATTGTGATTTTTCTGGAGTTAGGGTTAGTAAAGTTAGTAGAGCACTTGAGAGATTTAGAAGAATGGTTTTAACAACTACTTTCACCACATTAGTTGCTTCTATATTAGTGCCTTTACCATTCTAGGGCTATGGATTCTCAAATGCATCCAAGCTTGAAGATTGATCTAATTGAAACCAAGAGATAGAGTCTAAACCCTAAGGTGCAAGCACGTTTGGGCCTTAGGATTTAGATTTTGATGATAAGGATGTCTAGGGTGTAGGCAATTTTGGGCCCTAGATACCATTTCTCCCTTCTTGTAGCTTCACTTAGGTCAAAGATCAATTGTCTAGGGATAAAATCCTAAAGTGATAGTACTTTAGGGCTTTAGGGTTCTAACCCTAGCAAGCAAATTTCATCAATTTAGACAAATAAATATTTGTGAAGGGAAGAAGCACTTATGTTCCCTTCTTAGGGTTTCAAAAAAACAATACTTTTTGCAACAAAATAGCAATTTCACCATTTACATCAACAAAATACCATAAAATTGCAGAAAATTACTTATTTAATCCAAGAAACCAAGAGCATAAAACCCTAGTTGTAGAAATATCCATCCAAAATCAACAAATCATCCATAAGAGAATGTTTCCAAGCATAGTGCATGAGAGAGAAAGACCAATAAGGTTGAAATAGATAAAATTCTAGAAGTGTTAAACCACAATGGTGAGGAATGATGATGAAAATGAAAAGGATAGTGTTATCCTTCTTATAAAAGACTATCCTAGCATAATTTTTCCACAAACATAACATAAAATTGATTCAAGTGGGGTTGGCCCCTCATATTATCCTTTACAAAATGTTAAATGCAAAAATATATCATAAATGAGCCACGCATGTGAGACATCAACCCTCCTATGTAAGGAGGAGGCCTCCAAAGGCCATGTGGCACCAATCCTAAGTGAGGTGGGAGAAAACTATGTCTCTCCTCACCCAAAATCATGCCAACCATCATCATTAATGTGGGTTTCTACCAAACCCTAGCTCCATCAAACCCTAGAAGATGACATCATCATCAAAATAGGACCAACGTTTAGGATTAAGGTGTTACGTCTAGGATGGAGGGAGTTTCATCTCGTCTTTGTAAGGTATCTGGTTGTCTGTTTATGCGCTGTCCCTAGTCAAATGGATATATAATCTCTAGGGTAGTTTTCCCATCATATGACCTTCCAGCCCATCTCTGTGCAATCATGATTGAATATGCTCAAATCAAGCCCATTTGTCCATTGTTCAAGGTTCCAAGGATGTGAGAGATAATGTTTGAGGGTGATGAATCATTAGATGACTCATTGCTCTCCATCATACATGTGAAGGTCATGCAATAAAGGCACAACGTTATGGGTACAATCCCAAGACGTCCCTCAAAGAACCATATCAGGGCCATCCAAAAAAAAACAGAGTATAAGATAAGGTATGTAATTTGGAATTAGTAAATTTGAATAAAAGCATTGTAAAATAATGGTATTCAAATCAATTTAATTCGTATATTCAAATTTATTTGTAAGTTTTATTGTTTTAAAGTATTAGGATTATAACACCTAAAGATCCATCCTCATCCTCGTATGTAACCAAAAAACCATTTTCAAAATTAAAGATGAAAACATTTCAACCACATTGCTTCCTACTCATATCCAAAAATGAAAGCCACTTTTGAATAAAAATAAAGTGACAAAGTTTATGCTCTTATAAACCATATATAGAAACAACTTTTCTTTTTTATAAAACAAGGAGCCAATTTGGCTATTAATCTCATGGTGCTAATGAAACCTTAGTATCTAAAAGTAGTTGAAGGCCAATGATATGCATGTCATGGTAAATCAATTAATATTATATAGTTTTGGATACATACCATCCTTTCTCAATGTACTTAAATTAGGATGGTATATATCCGAATGAATACAACATTAATAGCTATATTGTAGGGTGCATATTGTTTGTCATAGGTGAAAGGTATATTAACTTTAAACATTTTCAATATTTTCTTCATGACCAAAGAATTCCATGAAATGTTATCAGAAAAATTTAAATGTTGCAACCTTTTTTTATCTCATATCTTAAGCAAATGTGTAAATCACATTATACTTTAAACATTTTAAGTAGTTTCTTCATGACCAAAGAAATGCACGAAATGTTATCAGAAAAATTTAAATGTTGTAACCTTTTTTTATCACGTATCTCAAGCAAATTAGTAAATTAAATTGTACACTGACATAAACATGTCACTATGATATGCGCTCATTATTACTGTTAATTCTAGATAAAAATATATACAATGAATGGAAAAAAAGTTTATGCCTACTTAAAACATTTCATGGGTTCTTCTAAAAACAAGTGCATATCCTTCATATACATGTTGAAATATATTTACCACTCACTAAGTCAACATGTCAAATGTTTTCTTGATTAATACTATGTTATGACTTTTCCGCATCCTTTATATACATATACATATATCTTTATCACTAAATCTACAAATTTACATGTCAAAATATTTCATTTCATGATTTTTACTCTTTATATACATATACATATATCTTAATCACTAAATCTACAAATTTACATGTCAAATTATTTCATGATTTTTACTATGTTTTGATTTTTACAATGACACGAAATCTACTCATGTTTGAGAAGCTAAAATTTCTATCAACATGATTTACCAGTATTTAATTCTTACTATGTCATGACGTGAAGCTATCATTTCTCGCAACTATCAACATGATAAATATGAAATTATACACAAGTATGGTATTAATTGATATTTCTCTTACAAAATGATTTGACAAAAGAAAGGATATAATATTCAAGATTACAACACTACCATGGAAAGAATTATAATCAGAAACATACCTTGCCAGATAAGGAAAAAACAATGCAAATTAGAGTATTAATAAAACTCTTAGAAAAAGATTAGAATTGGGAGAATATAGATTAGAGTATTAACAAAATTTGAGAGAAAAATTTATGAACGTAGAAAAATAAATTAAGAGTATTAACAAAATGCTATCAAGATAAACTCATCATGCCAAATTTATGAACTTTGAAAAATAAATTAAGAGTATTAACAAAATGCTATCAAGATAAACTCATCATGCCAAGGGGTGGGTAAACTCACAATTCCATGAGGTGGGTAACTACCAAATTCATTTACATTGAGTTTCACTTAATAATTTGGCATATGCATTTACATTGCATTTCGTTGTGGCTTCCATTCAATGAACTTTAAATATTCCAGTTAATTATTTGCTAAAATGCTAGCTTTCATTTAACAAAGTTTTAATATTTTATTTTATATTTCTAAAAAATATTTTTGTTTAATATCTTGGATTTTCTTACCTTAAGTTTCAATAATTTTTTTATCTAAGAAATTCTAAATGTTTACATAGCTAGATAGTAAATCTAACCACAACAGTTTACTATCCAACTCATCACACATGTATTTCAAATTTGTGCCCATCCCGCTAGCATAGCAGATTTTAAATCCACATGATACATATCACATTTTAACACCACCAAATCCACATATCACATTTTCACACATTGTTATCTTCTACGACATTCTTTGCACCATAAGGAGAAATTGCTAGTTACTTTTAAGTTTGTGTTATGATATTTATTTGAAGTAAATTTGTTATCATTGGAAGCATTTATTTGGCAGTTGGATTTCAAGTTATTTCTCCATACAATCCATTTAATATAATAAAAATGAGAAAACATGAATGGGTTATTGGGTAGAGAACTTGCTTGAAGATTACCACAAAGATGAGTTTGGTAGATAGATAGTTCTTGTTTATTATTAAGATGTCCATGAGATCAAAGATCAAAAGGACAAAGAGTTACATCTTGAGTTGGCCAACCTTTTAGGTCTACAAATAAATATCTATATACATAACCTGCCTTCATCAACGAATGAAAGACCATGTATTTGATTGAAGAGAATGGTGAAAGTAGTATAACACCAAGCCCTTGAAAACAAGGATATCTTACTACAATCGAATATATCTATGTTGGTATGTTAGTCAACATTTGTTTATTATTTGATTATTTATGTGATTTGCGGGCTTATAAAATTTCTATCATGATCCATGCTAGGGGTATTAAAATTTTCACGAAAAAAATCAATACGCAAGACATTTGGTAAAAATAGGGAATTTTAAAATTAGAATGATATATTTGGGAGGGGGGTTCAAAAAAAGGATTTTGGGGGGTATTTTTTAATTAGTGAAATTAGGGGTATTCTTTAATACCCCACGAACAAACATGATATTTCACATTTTCATTGAGTGAACCCCCCGTGATAAATCCCAACTTCCAAAGAAGAAACATCCTCTCAACAAAAAGAAAAGAAAGGGTCCCAAACCCTCTTAGCTAGGTTCTACTTCCAATGGTGACAAAGGACCTGAATCAAAAACTAAAAAGATTGATAGGCATTGCAATTTTTGTGGGTGATATGGTCATCTAGCATCTAAATGTTTTTAAAAAATGGAGGCCTTAGAAGAAGCAATGAAGAAGTACAACATCAATCTTGATTCTTCTTCTTCTAATTCTCATGGACATGAACTTTCTACTTATGTATTTTCCTTAAATGCAACAACTACTTCTTATTTTAATGAGTGGCTTATTGATTTTGGAGCAAATTATCATATGGATAAAGATAAATCCATTTTTCTACTCTTAATGAATGTAATACCAAACAAATATTTGTTGGTGATGATAGATGTTTTAGTGTTGTAGGGTCTAGAATAGTTTAATTAGATGATGGTCATTTTAATGATGTATTATGTATTCTGATTCTCTTTTGCAACCTTCTATTAGTATATCAAATCAATCATTCAAGTGAAGGTAAAATATTAGATTTTTTACCTCACCAATTTGTAATCAAGGATTTAAAAGATCCTAAGAATATCCTAGCAACTAGAATTATTGATGATATTACTAGGTTGTAAACAATTGACAACTTTAAGTCATAATCTTTTCCATCATTTTTAATTTCTCATTGTGATTACTTAAGCAAACTTTGGCATAAGAAGTTTGGTCCTCTAAACTATTGCTCATTGTAGCATCTACGCAATCAAAATATGGTGACTGCTCTTCCTCTTGTTTCTTGCCGAGATTGTGTTTGTTCTAGTTGTGTTCTTGACAAATATCATTGGAACGCTTTTGACAAACGTGCCTCTTGCATGTCTTGGCCCCTTTGCAACTTGTTCATAGTGATTTGTGTGGTCTATTTTCTTCTCCTTATTTCTTTGGGTGCAAGTACTTTTTAACATTCATTGATGACTTTTTCAGATGCACTTGGGTTTATTTATTAAAACTTAAGAGTGAATTTTTTGACATGTTTTTGGCCTACAAGGCTCTTGTAGAAAAAAATCTAGACATCAACTATAAATGTTAAGAGAAAATATGGAGGTGGATATGTGAACAAAAAATTTACAACTTATTGCATTGCACAAGGAATTCAAATGAAACATATTGTTCCATATACAGCACAAAAAAATGGTATTTTTGAGAGAAACAATTGAACCTTAAAGGAAATGGTGAATTATATGATCCAATATAAGGGATTAAGTCTTGATAATTTGGTGGAAGCCATTAATTGTGCCAATTAAATAGTAAATTGTACTCCCATAAAGGCTTTAAAAAATATAAAACTCGAATAAGAATGGACTAAAACTAAGCTCGATGTAAGCCACTTCCATGTGTTTGGTAGTGAAGCATGGGCTCACATTCTTGGTGAGAAAAGGAGAGCATTATAGTGTAAAAGAGAGAAGTGCATTTTCATTGGATATACTAAAGATGTCAAAGGTTATATAATTCTTCAACCTCATTCCAATGAAATTATTATTATGAGAGATATTAATTTTTAATGAAATTATCTAGGCCTATGAGCCTACTTCGATGTTTGTGCCATCTTCAACCTACAAACCATATTTGGTGTCTATGCCATCTTCGCTTTCCAACTTTTCTGTTAGTGATCCTATTCTAGTTTTTTCTTCAAATAATGACAATGAGGATGAAAATCCACCTCCACCTACTCACTATCCTCTAGTTGAATCCATTGAACATGAATCTACACCAACACCATCGCTACCCATATGGATCTGTTAAACACGTGAAGCAATTGGTGGTATTATAGGTGATCCTATAGATTAGCATCATACACATTCATAGTTCCAACGAGCCTCCTCTCTTTTGGATCAAGTTTTAAAGAATCACGATCTAGAAAAATTTGTAGAAGCTTCTAGCCATCCATATTAGGACACAACAATGAATGAATAATAAAATTCCTTAATGGTGAATGATACTTGTGTAGCTCCTTTGAAATGAAGAAAACTTGTCATATGTAAATGGGTGTATAGAACTAAGTATGCATCAGATGGAAGTGTTGAAAGACATATGGTTGGGTTAGTTACCAAAGGATTTTCTCAAGATGAATTCATTGACTATAATTAATACTTTGTCCCCATAGCCAAAATGAATTATGTGCACCTTGTTCTAGACCTTTCCACCTCACATAAATGGGAGGTCTATCATATGGATGTTAAATATTCCTTCCAGCATGGTGATCTACAAGAAGAAATAGACATGGAACAATCTCCTAGCTATGTTCAAAATGACTCCAACCTTGTTTGCCACCTTAAGAAATCTCTCTATGGTCCTAAGCAAGATCCTCAACTTGGTATAATAAAATGGATAGCTTTATTTTTTACACTAGATTTTCTAGATGTCATTTTGGCCCCAATGTCTATACCAAGAAATTATGAAACCATCTCATAATACCCGTTCTTTATGTTGATGAATTCATCCTCATTGGTAGTGACCCTAAAGTTTTAAACCATGGGAAATGTAGCCTCAAGAAGCAATTTGATGGTAGAATTAGGTTATTTTCATTATTTCCTTGACCTCCAAGTATTGAAAACCAAGGAAGGAATGTCTCTTACCCAGTATAAGTATGAATGTGATCTTATTTACCCCTTTCACATGGAAGATTGTAAACCATCCCTTTCTCCCTTCTAGTCTGGAGTCTGTAACATCCCGCTCTGGCACACTGACAAAACTTATTCTTTGAGGACACTTGCTCGCAAGTGATCTGGATTTTTATGATGATGAACCACTTAACCTTGATGATGATGC
>SNQJ01S0039403.1:14172-43373 GCA_010110895.2 Picea sitchensis
TATATATGAATATTCATAATTACGTAACTAAACCACAGTTGTCTAAATAAAATTGTTGAACCGAATAATTGTAATTAAAGGATTTCTCAAACATTTGATTGGTTTATTGTCTGTTATAAAAGACTAGTCTTGTTGATTGGATTGGATGCATACATAAATTACTAAAGGGTGATAGTTATTGATTATTAGTACATGCACAAAACTTGTATGTACTAGCTACACATGTATTTCTTGTACATGTACACTAGTATGTATGAGTTTTCTTGATTACTTACTAATAGTGCTGGTTGATTGTTATGAATGTGTGAACCATGTTTCTTTTCCTTTGTACCATGAGATACCTTAACTTTGGGATGAAGTTTCCTGAAGGGTGGGTGTATGTAACAACTCTGATTAAATAGATGCATAGGGATAATTAATTATAATTAATTTTATAATCTGACTGTCCTAATATGTTTAGTTAAACAATAATTATTTCTTAATAATATTAATTATTTAATTAATTATTAATTACTTGTTCACATCTGTCAATGATTAATTAATTAATTAATTGAGTAATGAATTAAAGGGGTTAATAATTTTTAGTTTATTTAATTAAAGACTTATGTATGAGGGGGGGAAAAGAAACATTAAATGGAGGGGATAAGATAATAAATAAGGGGATAAGATAATAAATAAGGGGATAAGGTAATAAAGGAAGAGATAAGGAAATTAATGAGGGGGAGGAGAGTCGGTGAAGGGGAAGATATGATGGGGAGAGAGGTGGATGGGAAGGCATGATGAGAAGAGGGGGAAGGAAGAATTATGGGGGAGGAGAGACTGTAGTTCTGGTTTGGATTTTCTGGGTTTGTTGTTGGGTTCTGTGGTTTTGGGGAACCATTTCAGGTGGCACCGTGTTGCTGGGGGTTTTGGGTACAGGGGCCAGGATTACTTTCGGTTTCCTAGATCTAGGGAGCTGGACAGGATGCTCCTCGTTGGTTGGGAGGTTAGTTGGTTTGGGAAGAGTTGGTCAGTGCATCAAGCTAGGCAAGGCAGCAGGGAAAGGACAACCATATTGGCGAGAATTAGCATAAGAAGAAGGTACTTTATCTATGAATTGCTGAGTTATTTTCATGTTGTAGATAAATGTTAAATTCTACTGAAATATTATATGTTTATTTGAAGCTCAATGAATTATTTATCCACTCAAAGAATTCTATGTTTGAAATTAAAATTCTATGTTAGAAATGTTACGTGTAGTTGTATGGATTTTTTTTAGGCTTGTTTATTTTTGGGTCTCTACATGTCTCATCAAGATTGTCAGGTTTTTCTAGCTCATTAAATGCAATTTCTAGATCACCCTATGTTGGATTAACATTGTAAGTAAATATAGCTTCATTGATTTGCACTATAGTCTCAGAGGCAAAATACACAACTTCCCATGTAGAAAAGTTATGTTTTAATGCCTCTTCATTTTTATCGAACGAAACGTATAGTAGCAGTTTTTCTCTACAATAGTTTTCATAGTCAGAATGTTTATTGTATTTGACAAACCATATCACAAAGGGATTTTTCCTTTTTGATATGGGCGCACCATTTTTTTTGTAATGCGATATGAATTCTGCTAAGCAGATATGCCTAATAGGAGATGGATGCTGGAGGTAATAATCAATAATAGAGTGACATAGCATGTCTTCTGAATTTCCAGGCTCTTGTCCTAGAAAAACCGGTGGTTTAAGAACAAATGTGTGTTTCTCAAATGGAGATATGTTTATGAAGACACATTTTCCTGAACTACAATTGAGGGGCAGGGAAAGTGCAATGTGGAATGCTTGTTGAGAAGACATTTGTTGAAGATTAAGAAATGTATTTCCAAGTGATGCAGGAGCATCGCTTACTCATCAAGCGAGCCAACGCAAGGAGGAAAAGCAAACAGCTGGACAGTGCCAGCATTCAAATTTTGAAACATTGTAATATGGCTGCACCAACCATTAAATGTATTGATGTGATGAAGCACACTTTATATATGTAACGGACCTTGAGCGGATAAGCTCTCGTCCTTAGGTAGCTGAGGCATTTACTTAGATTTAATGCAAGTAGATAGAATAATTAACTGTAGATTAGACAGGAGGAAAAGCAAAATACCGACGCTGTGCCAGCATTCAAATTTTGAACATTGTAATATGGTCAGCGCTCCAACCATTAAATGTATTGATGCGATGAAGCGCACTTTATATATGCGCGTAAAGGACCTTGCTTGATAAGCTCATCTAGGCATTTACTTAGATTTAATGCAAGTAGATAGAATAATTAACTCCAGATTAGACAGCTTAGCCTTCGAGGAAACGGAGTATAGACATCCCCTTAAATACCGTATTCCCATTATCACATTTTAGCATTATAGAAGAAGAGAGCGTATGAGTCGGAAGAACTCACGCTATTGGAATTACTAGAAGAGCCCGATTCACCCTCATGGATGTGTTTGAGCCTCGTGTGTTGTTAATACTCACGCTTGTGCATGTTTGCTTCCTTTATGCTTATCTGTTATATGTCGATAATGATTAAGTGACGCCCGTGAACCTAAGGGAATGAGCGTTTCAATTGTTTCTACTTAGGCTGTGAGATTCCTCGTGATCGAAAGGTAAAGCTTTGAATACCTCGCGATAGAGTGCTATCGGTGAGGCTGGGTGAATAGAACTTTGTTCTCTTTGCCGAGTTGGGTTTGAGTTATTCATTCTGCGTGTGAGTGCAGGTTGATCGGGCCCCGCGAGAAAGTAAGTCCGAGAGGAAAAGGGCGCAGGTCGCTAAAAGCATTGAGTGCAATGTGACCTTAAGAACTCAACACTTCAGAGTGATTGAAGGTTGAAGGCGCGCGAAAAGCGTAAGTTCTCCGGCGATCTCGAAGTTAACAAAGCTCGAGTGATAGTCCTTTGGTTTGTCAGGAAGTCAATTCTCAAAGGAGGTCTCACGTAATCAAAGGTGGTGAAGTGGAGAAACTCTTCAAGAGGAAGAGAATCAACAACTTTGACTACCGTGGAGAATCACGAGATCGCTGACGCGGATCTCTGTGGGTCGAGGTATCTGATTCAAGCGACGAAGATTCTTGTTTCTCGTAGAGCGAAGTCACGAGAGTGCGAAAACACGACATCCCGAAATGTCTTTCATGGGGTATGTCGAAATCAGATAATGTGATAGGTGATCTCGGGATATCAGATCTCGGAAGTGAGAAGCCTCAAGTTTGATCTCTCGAGTGACGAAGCGAAGGTAGGTCGAGATCTCGAAGCCATCTGGCATCTCGCACTGGTCTCGGAGGTTGCAGAGCTCGATATAGAAACGCTTAGTCGCTGATCCGCGAATAGCCAAGGTCCCCGACATAAATCGAGAAAGTCAATGACCGAAGCCTCTGGCCCCGGGAATCCGAGTCCAATTCCCTCGTTATGGAATTCGCTGGGCCGCTGAGAACCGACCTTCCGCTATTTAAGGAAGGGATTACCGAAGTAATCGGGTAAAAACTCCCGAGAGGGAGCTGGAAGATGCTAACTCTTCGGGCCAAGGCGATAGTGAAGGTCCCAGTGAGCACCGTGTTACCGGAGGGCGTGGATTACGCCAGAGTGGTATCGAGCCGTGGTCAGGAATTCTCTCTTGTTTAGATAGCGCAGAGGAGCAGATTTCAAAAATGCCTTGTGAGAGAGAGGCGCCTCCTCGATCGCGGAGGACGTGGGACGCCAAGAAGCTGGGTAGGCCAGTGTAATGCTGAAATGGAGCCGCCGATAATGCAGGATCCTCGTATTAGACTCAAAGATATGGAGACCACCCATAGGTGTGGAGCCGACGCACGAGAGTTCAGCGATCCCGAGATAGAAGAGGAAGCTGGAAATGATGAAGAAGAAGTCACAGCCAGAAGATGCTTCAACCGGTATTGGTCAAAGCCATTTCGCTGATGAGCTCAAGATCTAAGATGGACATTCCCGCTTCATGAGGGGAGTCTAAATACCGAAGAGTTGGTCGGATTGATCCCGGAAAGAATTTTCACACCTACTTCCATTATGAGGACATCGAAGAGGACAAGAAAGTAAGACACGCTGTCACAACAAGCCAGCGGCATGCAGCCTTATGGTGGGACGAGCCGCGCGTACGCACGCTCCAAAGGCAAATAGAAGATCAAAGTCGATCGGATGATCGCCAAGATGAAGGCTTAAGTTCATTCCGAGGGATTACTAGATCACTGCTCTCAGCGTGAACCCGAGACGTAGTTGATGACGCGAAGCAGCACAACTCCAGACCCTAATGTGCTCAATATTCGAAATGGTCATCGGAAAGTGATGACCTAAAAGTGATGGTATCCGAATGGTCTCGTATGACATCTTCAGATGAATTAAGCATGGTTACCATAAAAATGGTGGAGTATTCTTATCAGATGGCTCTGAGAGTCGAGGATAAGTTGAGCTGTAAGCAAGGTCGGCGAGGGCGAGGAAGAAGCCAGCTTAGAGGAAAAACTGTTGTTCAACAGAGAACACAGAAGCCCAAGGAGGATTGAAGAGGCCTGTGGTAGAGCCGAGAGTGGTGGAACCTCACAAATAGAGAAACGCTCGTTTCAGAGAATAAAGATGATCGTAAGGAGGATATGTCGGGAGCAGAACACATTTCGCACTGGTGGTAGAGGAAGAGGGGGGTTTATCACATGTTTCACATGTGGTGTTAATTTCAACATAGGTGCCGGACCGCCCGCAGAGGAAATACGAGGAGTAAACCCACATCATCGAAGCAGAGGTGTGATGCTGAGTCGGAGGATGCGGATAGCGGGAAGTCGCTTGGAACACATAAGATTCTTTTAGCACCTAAGAAAGAGGTGGAAAGAACAGTGCAAAGGAGCAGACTATTCAGGATGGCTTGCACAGCTAAGGACAGAAAATTTAAAGTCATCATTGACAGCGGGATCACTGATAATCTCGTTGCAGCTAAAATGGTCGACAAGCGGAGCTGGAAACAACTAAGCACCCACTCCATATATAAGGTCTCGTGGTTACAAAAGGGACACTGGGTAAGCCAATAAACAAGGCTTAGTTAAATTTAAAATTGGGAATTATCATGACGAGATTCTCAGGTGATGTCATTCCCATGGATGTATGTCATATATCGCTGGGTAGACCATGGCGATGATAGGAATGTTGTTCATGATGGGAGGATTAAAACATACACCTTGGAGAAGGAGGGGAGACTCATAGGTTGTTGCCGATAAAAGATAAAGAGGTAAAACCAGAACCGAGGAATATTATACTTCTCATGAGTGGAAAGAGCTTCTCACAGAGCTGAGAAGGATGAGGATCCATAGTTCTTTGTTGTCAGGAAGCCGAGATTTGTCTTGACAAGCACAAGAGTGGACGACTTGCCGAGGAGATTCAAAGAATCACTGGAGAGTTTGTCGACATCATCGCGGGATCTAACTACCTGCTCGCCACCGATGAGGGAGTGTGAGTCATCATATTGAACTCATACCGGAGAAAGCCCACCAATATAACAGGACAATGCTGACACCTCGAGAACGTCCAGGAAGTCAAAAGGCGTAGGTTCAGGATCTGTAAGACAAGGGACTAGTGAGAGAGGGTCTGAGTCCATGTGTCGCTCCAACCGCATCGAACTCAAGAAAGATGGAGGTTGGAGAATGTGTACTGCCTCCGTATTTATTATCAAGATCACCATCGTACGCCGTGTCTCATTTTCACCGAGGATGGATGACTTATCGGATTGCCCGAGACGGGAAAATTATTTCTCCAAGATAGATCTCAGAGCCGGATATCATCAGATCCGATGAGAGAGGGAGATGAATGGAAGATATCATTTAAGACAAATGAAGGGTTGTTTGAGTGGCTTGTTATTCCATTTATATTAACCAATGCCTCGAGTAATTTTTTGAGGTTGATGAATGAAGTCCTCCGGGAATTCATCGGTAAGTTTGTGGTGGTATACCATATAATCGATCTTCTCGCGAAACCAGAAGAACACTTGAGGCACTTGGCCATAGTGATGAGAAGGCTACAGCAAGAAAATCAACGATCAATTTGAAGAAATGCTCGCTCAAGCGCGCATTTAACTCATATATCTCAGTTTTATAATCTCGCAAATGAGTTGAAGATGGATCGTGAGAAAGTGAACGTAATCAAGAATTGCCATTCGCCGAAAATGTTTTTGAGGTAAGGAGCTTTCACGATTTAGCAAGCTTCTACAGAAAATTCAATCGGAATTTCGCTAATTAGCCGCAATGATGGATACCGTCGAAGCCGCATGTGAATTTTCGGGACGTACCGGAGGTTGAAAAGAGCTCAATCATGAAGCTGAAGAAGATAACGGAGCGTACCGACTGGCAATCGCCGGATTTTCAGAAAACCTTCCAGTGAAGCGTGACACCGCCGATACGCGTCAGTTGAGGGTTTTAAGTCGATGACGACTGCTGGGTATTATTACTGGTGAAGCTTCCGATGATGCAAAGCCAGTACCCACTTTTACTTAAAATAATTCCATGCCATCATACAGGCACTGAATAGCTGGAGGCATTATCCACACCCAAAGAATTCAGGTTGTACAACGATAATCAATGCATTGCACCCGCGGAGTCACCGTGGATGTTGAATCGGCATGTGAAGGGTAGAGCATATGCGAACTCTTTACATTCGTGATCACATATTCGGGACCTACCGCCGCACGCCTTGAGTCAAAAATGTTTATTGCTGCAGGAAATCAGAGTCAAAACCTTAGGTTTCGAAAATTTAAAAGATATGTATGCGGGATATTGATTTCTGAGGAGGTCATATGAAGTACCTTATGAATCCTCGCGCTCGTGAGATAGAGCCCTGCGGATAGATTGATCCAGATGGATTTTGTTTAGCGGCAATCAACCGTAGACCTTATCTCTCCATGAGAGAATTCAGAAGGAGAAGCACATTGGAGGCTTGGCAGGTCATTTTCGACATGACAAGACATTCGCCAAGCCGTTTAATCATATTTTTGGCTGGGCATGCACGCAAATGTGAAGAGGTTTGTTGATAGGTGCCATATATGTCAACACTGGTACCGGTGCTGAACACAGGGTTCTATCAGCCGCTACCCACCAGAAACAAAAGCCATTAGTATGGATTTTGTCTTAGGATCTCGGTAATCCATATAGGCGTGGACCTACCAGCGTGATAGGTCTCTAAGATGGTACCTTATCCGCGGCTCATATCAAGCCGACATGCCACAATATCGAAATTTGTTTTTAAAGAGATTGTGCAATTGCATGGACTGCCGAAGGCGTAAATGCCCCGGATCGGGATACCAAGTTCATAGGTCACATTTGGAGGACGCCGGAAGAAGTCAGACCTGACTTAGCATCTCGGCTCGCCACCATCCGCAGTACGATGGGCGTGACCGGGCGCAGTAACCTTGGGAGATTCTGAGGAGCCCGCCGGGTGACCGAAAGCATCACACCATTGGGATCAACCACCGCGAAGGTGAGAGTTTGGCGCATTAAATCCATTTGGTGAATCGGTGCTACGTAAAAGCCCATTTCCAAATTTTGCTGGACACAGACGAGAGGAGGTCCGGAAGCTCAGAGTCGGTAATCGTGCCGAGACTAGCGCTGGTCAAGAATTTGTCGAGGCACGCGTGAACTTCACACCGCAGGTGAAGTACGGCTAAGTAAGTCAATCAAGAGTATAAGCCAGAGCTTCCACTGAGGGAAAAGGCAAACTTCAGTTTGAAGTTGAGATATGGTTCGGCAATTTCACCCCGAGGAAAGAAAGTTTCCCTAAGGGGAACATACAACAAGCTCGGGAAATGAAGAAGATCGCTTAATTCTCGAGGGAAATTGCCGGTGAATGCATATGAGCTTGAGCTGCCCGAGCATCGGATATCTCCCGATTTTCAATATTTCGGACTAATACCCCTACTGACCTGGAAAGTGAACAAAGCACCGAACATGAACCAAAGGATCCGTATGGCATAGCTGCCATTTGCACGTATTCCAGATGGAGTGCATAATCGGGATAAGCGAAAGCAAGTAAGAAACCGTGAGAAAACAATATTTTGACACCGTGAAGTGGAAGAACCACCCGCTGGAGGGATGCCACCGGGAGACAGAGGCCGGATACGTATAATGGACACACCGGCAGGGGAGCTCATGAGCGGAGCCCATGAAATCTTTTGAGCCGAGGGAGTATGATGTGAGCATCGCCACCATCAAGCCGCAGCCGCTGATGAGGAGGAAGCAAACAAATGGACAAGGCCAGCATTCAAATTTTGAACATTGTAATATGGTTGCGCCAACCATTAAATGTATTGATGTGATGAAGCACACTTATATATAACGGACCTTGAGCCGATAAGCTCTCGCCCTTAGGTAGCTGAGGTATTTACTTAGATTTAATGCAAGTGGATAAACTAATTAACTGTAGATTAAACAGTTTATCTTTCGAGAGGGAAACGGTATATAGGCACCCTCCTTTGTACCATTGTATTCATTATCAAGCATTAGCATCAGAGAAGAAGAGAGCAGAGCAGAAATGGTAAAGAACTTCCATGTACAACTATTGAACTAATAGAAGATCCCCGATTCACCTTAGCTGGATGTGTTTGAGCTCAGGTGTTGTTAATACCGCTTGCATGTTTGCTTCCCTTTTTATGCTTATCTCGCTATATGCCGTACACGTTGATTAAGCGCGTGACGTTTTGTAACCTAAGGGAATGAGTTTCAATTGTTTCCTCTACTTAGGCTGTGAGATTCCCGACGAAGCGGCAGCCGAATACCCGCATAGAGTGCATTGGGGAGGCTAAGTAGTTGAACTTTTGTTCTCTTTGCCCAGAGTTGTGTTGAGTCGTTCGAGCCTTGCAAGTGAGTGCAGGCTGGATGGGAGTCTCAAAGAGGCAAGTCCGAGGAAACGGGCGAGGCCGCTGGGTAAGCGGAGTGCACAGGACCCATAAGAACTTCAACACTTGGAGAGCAGTTGAAGGTTGAAGGGTGAGCAGTGCGAAAAGTTCTCTGAAGGAGTCTGAGTTAACAAAGCTCTGGAGTGATAGTCCTTTTGGTTTGTTGTGAAGTCGACCCTAGCAGAGGTCTCACAGAACAAAGGTGGTGAAGTGGAGAAACTCTTCAAGAGGAAGAGAATCATCGACTTGGATCGCCGGAGAATCACTAGGGATCGCGATCCTGTGGGTCGAGGTATCTGAGTTCGCGAATTTAAAGAGTCTTGTTTCTCGGGAGAGCGAGGTCACGGTGAACGCCAACAACGCCCCTAATGTCTTGCAGGTAAGGTCGAACGTATAATGTGATAGGTGATCTCTGGATATCGGATCTCGGGAGTGGAAAGCCTCAAGTCTGATCTCGGGAGTGACGAGAGCGCGAGGTCGCGGGATTCTGAGTCATCGGTATCTCGGTACTTCGGGTCTCGGAGTTTGAGAACTCGAAGACTTAGAGATGCTAGTTGCGAGTCGCGATAGCTTGAGGTTCTGACATACCGAGAGAAAGTCAACGCTGACCGGAAGCCTCGGGTCTCGGAAACCTGAGAGTCCAATTCCTTGTTACGGAATTCGCGAAGCCGCGAGAAACGATCCTTCACTAGATCAAGAGAGAGGATCGTCGGAAGTAACTGTGGGTAAAAACTCCCGAAGGAGTTGGAAGAGCTTAATCCCCGGCCATGATAGTGAGGGTCCCTGGTGGAGTTGCACCATGTCAGCTGAAAGGGTTGGCGCCACCAAGCATAATACATTTGTATGGAATCAATATGAATTATTCATGTTCTTTTGTGTATTCTTTTGAATGCACTTGTCATAGATTTTCAACCTTTATTGTTAAGTATACTAAGGTATAGTACGATGTTAAAAGATACACATTGTTGACGGTAGCGCATCGTGTGACCAGATTTTCATTCCACATAACTTAGAGAAACTATTGTTCCAAATATGGGAAAGTTTTTGTTTAAGGAAAATTGTTGGTTGCTTAAGCATACATTGTATGGCTTTGATGTACCATCTTCTCATAGATTTAGCTCCTCGCCAAGAAGTCGCAGAAATCATCAACTCGCTAAACTCTCCCCGCTCTAGAAATAATAAAAGGATTTAGATTCTCGAACAACATTGTCCTCTAAACTAAGTGGATCTAAGGATTCTTGTTGCTCTCATTGGCTGCACGGGAAAGTTGTATCTGCAATATGAGTTTTTTCGCTTTATACAACTCTTGTATGATAATGTCTAAGTGAAGCTCTTGGCAAGTTCTCGATCCAAATGATCTATGTTGCATGTTGCGTACCCTTTGTCCAGAAATTTCTCGATTTGTGAGTTGTTGTCACTTCCATAGACCGGTGCCCTCTATCCATAACAATGCGTGGTCATGCTCACTCCCCCAATTTTGGAACTCGGGCCAGTAGTGCTATATTTTTCCAAAAACATTTCATCATGGCATATCAATTGTCTCAAAGCATTTATTCTATGTCTATAGTAGTGAGTACATGTCACCTGGTCTTCTTTTATTATGAGGTAGTTAGTGTCATTATTTTCTAGTGTATCGGTTTGGTTTTTAATAGCTTCCCGCTCCTATGCAAGTCAGATATGTAAACCACCAATGGATCGCAGCAATGCTCGTGACTTGTAAATGTGATGAAAATGTTAAGGTATTCCAATTGTCAGATCATTGCAAAAACAATTTTCTTGTTTTGTTGCAAATAGTGAGGAGAGATGCAAATGTTTTTTAAATATATGTATCAATTATCATATTTCAAAAAAAATTCTAGGTTTACTTTGTACTTGACATCCTTGTCCAAAAAATTTCTTCCTTGTAACTAGCCTTTTCTTATTCGGACCCACATGAAAGACAAAACTTTCTCTATTATTATGCACATTGTTTTGAAAAACAAATTTGTTATGTGACAGGAGAAGTTATCACTTGAATGTAGCAACTCCCATCAAACTATTTTATGATAACTAAATCATTTTGTAACATTAGTGCCATGTGGATCTCCATAGAAGAGTGTTGGGAAGTTCATTTCCTCAACAAATCTGTCCTTGAATATTTCAAGTGGACGTTGCCCCTCAGTAGGTGCAGTTTTGACAATCATGTCTTGCAAGTCACAAATGCACTATGAATCAGTGAATCCATGCACCAATGTCTCAGTAGGTGTTTCATTCTTTGATTCATCACTTGTATCAAATTCACTAGAATTTTTAAGTGTCTCTACAGAGTTTTCATCCTCTTCTCCAAGAACGTTTTTCCAGTTCTCATTTATACAAATGTTCAGTGCTTTGTACAGGGCCCTGGAACATAATTCCTTTAATGCTTTCATAACAACATGCACACACACTTTGTTTGTCTGATACACATTTTTGTATTGCAAGTGTCTTTTGAGAGCCACAACCATTGTCAGTATATCGCTAATGAATTATGGCAAGGATTTTTGCACAACATCTAGCTGAACATGCACATTAATAATTGTTCCTGTTAATCCCATCTGTGGTCGTTTATAGCCCCAGGGCTTGATTTTTGCAAATACAATTCACGGATACACAAGTCTTTCTTCAAGTTCTGTAAGTGCACTTACATATTGTAGTGGTGTATTACATGTTATTTGGTTAGGGGTTGCAAATTGTGGCAGTTTTCCATTTTCAAGCGACCGTTTGCATGGAAGACAATTTTTTCCAATGGAAAATGTTTTAGCATGTGTAGTCAAGTGAAGGTATTTTGCTTCCAAATCAGGCGTGAAAGACTTACTATTTTTTGTGAAGTTCAATTGATCGCAAATTGCACATGCAATGGAAGGAGTATCTTTGATTTGTTTCATATAGGTTTGTCTTGCATCTTTATTTCGCAGGGAAGTATGGGTAGAAAGTGTTTGTTGGTTTTCATTGGTAGCATTGCATGGTGTTGCTTCTAGCACACGAAATGTGATTTTTTCCTCTGGGACAGTTACATGACCATTGTGAGATATACGACCGTACCTGTCTCTATTGTGTTGTTCAAGAACAATTTTTTTTAGATTTTGATATGTCAGTTTCTCTCTAAAAGGAAGCATAGCAATATATTTTTCTCTCTCGTGCATGACCTTTTTCAAGTTGTGGTAACTTAGTCTACATTTCTTGTTCAAGGGAAGGATGACCTAATGGAAGCTGGAATGAATTTCACTCTAAAAAAATAGCATGTGATGCTTATTCACATTAGATGTGGTTTGGCTAGCATTGACACTGGAAACTGGAACGCCAATATTTCATATACCACCAATTTTGTTTTCTCTCTTACGTATGAACTTTTTCAGGTTGTGATAACTTAGTCTACGTTTTTTGTTTAAGCCTTGTATAGCCTCATCACAACTGGGACAAATTTCATGCATGACTTTTTTCAAGTTGTGATAACTTAGCCTACATTTTTTGTTTAAGCCCTGTATGGCCTTATCACAACTGGGAGGAGTTTCATTCTCATTTAAAAACATGCCACGCGTATGCAGATTCGATGTGGTTTGGGTGGAATGGACATTGAACCCTGAACCAATGATATTTCCAGGAAAAGGTTTATAATGGATATGTGTTGTATATGTTTTCAATGAGAGGATGTCAATTGTTCAATCGTAATTTGAATCAATAAACCATGAATGGACAGTGTCATCTGGCAGGGCCGACCATAACTGGATATTTACTCTGAATATGATAGTTAGCCATTGCAAAAAGAATCTGTAACCCTCCACATTTCCTTTTTCATATGGCAACACCATGTTTACAAGGTATTCTTGCCAACTTGCAATTGCCAGCATATTTTCTAGGAGATATGGTGAAAGGTGTTGATGGAAGCAGCTAAAAGCATGTTGGTTTCCACCTATAATTTCATTACAAAAAGAATGTACAGTATAAATCCGTAGTGACTTCACATTGAACTCTTCTGCTACCAAACAACAAATTGCACTGAACAAACTATCTCCATAGCTAGATACAATAGTTTTCGCTAGCTGCAAACCATGGGAGTCTATGCGATGCATAATCTGTTTCCACTGTGATTCAAGGTCTTTGCAAATGAGGGACAAGTAAATATGAGGTACTCCAAGATTTCATATGAACAATTTTCTGTACAACAGTGGTTCATAATGACCACTGATAGCATTGGCATCATGGAACAAGATGCAATATGGATTGTTAGATGCAATTTTGTCGAATAGTAGATATCTTGTTTTTCTTATGAATGACCATATTCCAATTAATATATTGAGCCAATTAGACAACCACTATATATATAATGTATCTTCCCAAAGTCCCTTCTCATGCATAGGTAGAATTGGAGATGCAGACAACCGCAACTTTGAAAAATACATAGTGACATCATGTATTCCATGCAACTGCCGAAGAAAATCATATTCCAGTTCGTATTCATACGACTCCAAATCCTCAACGTTTCCATTTTTTAAACAACCCAACAAATAATCTATCAATCCATTGCGCAGGTCAGTCGAGGAATAACGGAAATGCAGTAGAACCTGAAATGCATCGAAAAGGAAATCCTCTACAGTATACGAGAATGCATCCAATCTAAAAAGGCCATTTATATGCAACACCTCGTCAATGTTGTCATGTATAATGGAGTGTGTATCTATTTCATACGACTCAACATATATTACTTGTTTCATCTTTTGAACTGTGATTTTGAATATCTTTCTTATCTACTTTCAGTTTGTATGAAAACAGAGAGAAGGGGAAAAAAAGAATAAAATGAAAAAAATAAATAAATAGAAAACTACAAGCGCATAATTGCGTATCAATCCCGGTATGTATCCTTCAATCTTCTTCTTGTCAAATTCAATACCCCCTAGTCACCACTGCAGATGGCAAGAAAACAAACCTACACTGAAAAGTGAACCAAATAGAAGAAACAACGCAAATAAATAAGACTATAAATTTGTTGAGCACAAAGACCGATTTCAACCTATTCATGGTGTGCATCCTACAAGCTTCTCAGAGGTAGAAAAAACTCTGCAAGATAGAAAGGACGGGACAGGACAAATGCAACAGGTGGACGTAGTTTTTTTACCCAAAAAATAAAAGCATTTCCTGCCTCTACACCCCGGCGGATGGTTCCCCCTTGTGACAGCTTTGAATTCATTTTCTAAAGCATTTTTCATTGCAATTTTCGAAACAACTATGGCACAATATGCAAGACAGGGCGTCTGGCATATGAAGATGCATGGTTTCCAAGAACAGAAAATAAGAGCACACAAAAAGCTGTTCTGCAACAGAATTTCGAGGTAGGGACTCCTACCATTGAAAAAGCTTTCCTGCAAGGTGCAAAACACCAAGTAGAAAAAAAGGAATACAATGAAATGATGGCACAAAAACTTACCTGTCAACGAGGGATGACAAGATCTCAGCCACAAAAATTGCAAACCGCAACAACAGGTCGAACAACTTGCAAAGTTGCAGAACAACAAACCAATGAACAAGCAACTACAACTGTAGGACCTCAACTTTGCAAAGTTGAATCAAACAAAAAAAAGAAGCATGGAACGAACCAACGAACAAGCATCAACCACTGAATGAGTGATGCTGCTGGGTAACAATTTTTCACAATTTCACTGCAAACAACACCATAAAAAAATATGGAATGAAACTATACAATAAACATTTAAGGCTGCGAGACCTGTTAGGTAAACACTTAAGACTGTCAGAATTGTCGAAGGGCATCATCCTATGTAAACATTTAAGAAAGCCTGCAGCGTGGCAGGCCTATTTATGTATGCCCAACAATGACAAAGATTCTCGAAGCACGCAAGAATAAATAAATAATCACACATGGTAATATGCTAGAGAATGTATTCGAAGGTCAAACTGTGGATATGCTAGCATATCAAACATTGGAATAAATTTAGCTAGCAGAAAATGCTAAGACAAACATTCGAACTAATGCTAGCATTAATCCACCTTCAAGCAATACATAGGAAAAATATATGATTCAAAAAGACTGTATACGATCAAAACATTTTGATATGTTAACATATAAAACATTGGGAATAGGGAAGCCGGCAATAAGACCTCCAATCTGTTATACAATTAGATTATTACATATATGGTACTTTTTACTATATAAAAATCAATGTTTTTAGTTCCCTAGCTCCAACAATAAATATTATGCAAATATTTCTGGTCGAAGGACAAACTAATATGAAGTCAACAAATTATCAATCGCTATAATCCCTCTATGCCTACGACAAGAACTAATAATAGCATCTTGACGATAAAATCATCAACAAAATAAAGAATTAAATGAATAAAGTTAAATGCATGCCATAAATATTTTCAGGAATAGTTACCCCTCAAACATAAAACTAAATCCAAAGAAAATTTATTTTATCCAATGTAAATCCTCTTGAATGTTTCTTAAAGCACAATCTAAAAATAAAATCCAATGACATAATTGTAAGAAAAAATATTGAGTTCATGCATAAGGTATTTGACCTTCCAACATCTATTTGTTGAGATTCTATTTACTTRTTAAAAACAAGATGTGCAAATTTTGACATAAAGAGAGTTCATAAAAGAAAGGAAAACATGAATATTAGAAGTTACGTCTCTTATAATAAGATCTTTTTTTTTTGAAATGTTGAAAGTTTAGAGTATATAAAATGGTAGTGAAAKATCTAAATTATTTGTATATATAAATTATAAAAAGTAAGTTGTATTTTTGTATATGTAAATTATGAAAATTATTTCASAAATAAAGAAAATTCAATTCTAAATTATACGGTGAAAAATCACATATAATGACATTTTTTATAATTGTAATTATAAAGATTAATTATTGTTGAATATGTTAATTAATTTCCAAAATATTGTAGATATTGGCAAATTTGATGGCTTGTATTTTGTAGTTGTTTGGATCAGATTTCAACATGGTCGCTAGGAAACTTGCGATTTCGAAAACTTTTAGTCTAGAGTGATCGCGAGTTATAAAGTGATAGGTGTTGGCTAGTTGTTCTATGAAATGAATTTTTTCACGAGTTATAAAGTGATAGGTGTTGGTTAGCTATTCTACGAAATGATTTTTTTTGCCGTAATCTGGTGATATAAATTTACACTAATCACTATTTTTTGTTGTTCAAAATTCATTTTTGAATGCAAAAATAGATTCAGCATGCTGAAAAACTCTCAGGACACTCGGATTCTACAGAAATAATCACTTAAATCTACGAATCCAACAATTTCTCATCAGATTTGAAGTAAATATCCCCAAAAAAATCTTCATTTCATAACCTATAACTAAAGTGATACTCGTGGAAAGAGTTTTTTTTTTTTTTTTTAAACATGAAGTATAAACATAGTGGTCGCTTCTCTTACTAAGCACACGTGGTATGAAAGTTTTGTTTTATGCTTATGAAGGCATAAGATATGAGCTCTTGTGTTTAATTATGCACGTAAGTCGAGTTATATGAAGGGATCGACTTTATATTTCATGGATGCAGTATGTTCCATAAATTTAAAAATCATCACTTTATATAAATGGTTGGATGATGTTTTTTAAAAGTATATTTTATAAAGGATCTATAGATAAAAATGTGCATTTTTTTGGTAAAATGTTTAAAAGATATGAATTATGTATATTTTATTTTAGGATTCATGATTTATTCCTCCATTTCATAAAAGATCTAGTTTATAAGTAGTGGTGTGGGCRGTTTGAGAATTTGTGTTAATGACAAAGATGTTGAGTCTTCAGTTTATAGGTAGTGGTGTGGGTGGTTTGAGAATTTGTGCTAATGGGAAAGATACAGAGTGCAAAGTTTTTTAATTGAGAAATTCAATGGGAAGAACAATTTTGAATTGTGGAAGGTCAAGATGCAGGATCTTCTCGTGCAACATGGAGTGACAAAGGTATTGTTGGGAAAGTCAAAGAAACATGTATCTATGTCAAATGAAGAGTGGGAAGACTTTGTCGCGAGAAAAATCAGTGTTATTCATTTATGTTTGGCCAACGATGTTCTATTTAACATTGTTGCAGAGAAAACGACAGCAAGCTTGTGGAAAAAGTTGGAAATCCTATACATGACGAAATCCTTGACAAACAAGATCTTTCTGAAAAGGAAGTTGTACAATTTGTGCATGAAAGAAGGTACGAAAATAGTTGACCACTTAAATACCTTCAATACTCTTTTATGTAAGTTGACTAACATGGGAGTAAAAATTGAATCTGAAGATAAAGCAATTACACTATTGTTTTCTATGCATGAGTCACGGGATCATTTTGTTACCTCTGTCAGTTTTAGTTCATCATAAGCTATTGAGTTTGATGATATTTTTGGAGTTCTATTGTCTGAGGAAATAAGGAAAAAATCCAATTTAGAAACCTCTACATCAGAAGCGATGGTGGTGAAAGGTAGAACTACCGAAAGAGGGAAGAATCAAAGATGTACTTCTCGTTCAAAGTCAAAAGGCAAGAAGAGTAAGCTTAAGTGCCGGTACTGTGGAAAATATGGACATCTGAAGAAGGATTGTTGGAAATGATAAGTTGACCAGGGATGATTTTAAGGATGGGAATTTATATTTAAATGTAGAAACCTTGGTGAATCTTACTAATCTTTCATATGCCAAATATAAAATGTTTGGTGACATTTTTGTAAAAATATTCAAATTTCTAAGGATTTTATATAGTTTGTATAAACTTTTGGCGATTTTTAAGGTAAAATAATTTTATCCTATAGAATTTGGGCGAATCATTTTTAGAATAACGAATATTTGTTTGGGAAAACCCATGGAAAATTAGCCCATGAGCGAAATTTAGCCTCTAAAATCATCCCATTGATAACATGCCTCCAAAGAAGACTCTACAAAAGAAACAAAGGAAGCAAATGCAACTGAAACAACTCCAACTTCAGGTTCAGGTATGACTAATGAGGTTTTGTCAATTAGTAATGCTTCACGTCATGATCAACATTGGTTATTAGATTCAAGTGCATCAAATCACATGTGTCATCATAGGAACTGGTTTTTTTCTTACCAGTCTTTAGATGACAGAGTGGTTTATATTGGAAATGATATTTCCTAGAAAATTGTTGGAATTGGTAACGTTCAAATTAAAATGTATGATGGTTCTTTAAAGATATTAACTGATGTGAGGCATGTACCTAAGCTTAGAAAGAACCTAATATCTTTGGTATTCCTATATATTGGAGGATACAGGCGTAAAGTTCAAGGTGGAGTTATGAAGGTCTACAAAGGAATCTTTTTGTTCATGAAGGCTAAGAGGATCGGGAATATTTATCTACAATAGAAGGAAGAACTGTTATAACCCTAATTTGCAAGAGATATGCTTCCCTAGCATCAAGCCATCTCATATTCCTTCTTTGCCAAGCCAGTACTGAAAAACTCTTCTTAAATCATATTTTTTAAAGGCCCACCTGCCCTGCTCCACTACAACCAACGTGTACACTCTAGTTGATCCACTACAACTTGCGTGTACCTAAAAAAGCATGAAAAATGGAAAGTTGTTGACGGAACACACAGTTTTGGGTAAGTTAACTAAACCTTTCGACCATGCATGGCTAGTCACTTGAACAAATACCTAGCTCCTTCTAGCCTATAAAAGAAGGGTTAGGGGTCCCATTTGAAAGGAAGAAAAATCATAGTAAATAAACTCTACCCGAATTAACAGTCCCCTAGCCTCAACCTTTTGCAACTATTGTGTGAAGATAAGCATATACAGAAGCATTTGGAGCACAGTTGAAGAGGAGCCCAGGACCAGATTCGAGGAGCAGTGTTGACCACATATTGTAAAGTTTACTCTTGTGAAGATTAATACAAAAAGGAATACTTTTTTCATCCCACCATATCATGTGTTCAAATTTGTATTTATTTTATGATATTGTCACATCTAACCGAACAATTAGTATATGAAATGCATGTTTGTAGCTCTTTGTTTGTCCATGTGTGAATGCAAGTCATCTTTGGGAGGAGGCTTGCAGTCAAGGAGCGAGTGAAAGAAAAGGGACTGACATCAAACGAAGGATTTAAGGTAGAGTTACCTAATCTTGTTTGCACCTTTGTATTGCATGAATGTGGGGTTTTGTGTTGGGAGAATAGAAAAAAGTAGAGGCCTTTAAATGGTCATTTTCTTCATGCATGATAAAACCCTTAGTACTAGTTCGTAGGAGGGATTTCCCACCCACAACAGAATTGGCGACCATACTGGGGATCTCTTGGGTTTTTTGGGTATACTTTCTTGGTAGTTTTAAATTGGTTTCGCCACCTTTTTTCTGAGTTTCTGCAAGAGTATGAGCTAGTAGGGATTCTGGTCTTCCATACCAGTATTCCCTTCTTTCTTTGCTTGGCTGCTTTTTATTTTACGAAAGTCACAAAGGTATACATGGTCTGTATAAGGCCTGCATGCATGTACCCGTGACCTACCTTCACACAGCCCGCATGCACACACTAGCTGATGAAGTGTTAGTCGCATGTCTGAGTTCTTGTATTTATTTTTAAGAGAGGCATTCATCCTCTCCCCTGTCAAAAGTGATCCTTCTTAGGGGTTTTCTATATCTCATTCTGGTCTTTGTTTTGCGGTTTGTTCTATGAAATGTTTCTTGAATTGTTTTTGCTTTTCTATTAAAGTAAGTTTTTGAGTCTTCAAGGGACTTCGGTTCTCAATACCAGTAGTCTTTGCTAGTTTTTTATTTCTTTTTTTCATTTTTGAAGAATTGAAGAGGTACATAGGGCCTATATAAGGCCTGCATGCATGTACACGTGCTCTGACCTTACACAGCTCGCGTGCACACGCTGGCTGTTGAATTGTCAACATTGTGCCTGTTGAGAAAATTTTTGTTTAAGGAGAGGTAGTCATCCTCTTCCTTATCAAGAGTTATAAATCTCATGGATTCCCTTGATTTAATCTTGGTCTTTAACATAGTAGTCAAAAACTTCGGTCTGCTCACAAAAATAGCTTTCTTTTTTCAGTAAAAAGTTTTCCTAAATTTTATTTTATTTTCATAGGGTTTTTAGACAAGTGTGAGAGTTTGATTTAATCAGTTTGTGTGTATTATCAGTAACTCTTTGCGATCTACACTTAGGCCAAAAGTTTTCTTGGTCTTTACTTGTCGTCATTTTTTCTTTTTTCTTTGCGAGCATTAAATAAAAAAAACAAACTTTTTTATTTTTTGGTTTGGTTAAGTAGTTGTTGGTTTGCATAAATAACCAGGAAAAGGTTTTCTTTCATAAGTTTTTGGTTGTTTACTTAGGACAATAAGTAGCTCGTAGTCAAGCGAACTCCTGTTTTGAGTTTTTTGTTCAAAGATCTTAGAAAAAAAAATTAGTTTGAAAAGTTGATTAAATTGCTTTTCAAGAAGAATTTATTTTGTTTCCATCTTTCTGTTTATCTTTTCTTTCGTCTCTCAAAAAATCACTAGTTTCACTTTCATAACCTTTGACTTAAGACAATCCATAAAAAATTAACGATTAATTAAAATCAACTAGACTTTATGTTTGTAGGGTCCATCAATTAGTCTAGTCTAGAGACTTGATTTAGGATTGAAGAGGAAACTCTTCAAGGCTGAAAAACAAACATAAGAGTCTGTGCTATGGAGTGTCAAAAGTCTAGTATCGCAAAAGTTATCCGGGACCCCCCTCTAACACAGGGGCTAAACATGAGGTCGCGTAAGGAAAGGTAGAGGAGATAACCCCTCCAAATCCGGACCAAGCATAGTGGGGAACACATATAGAGGGCTTTTCTTGGGATTTCGTTGATTGCATTTTCCACAGAGCTTCGTGGGTCTCGAATCTGTTTGAGGTCCTCAGTCGTCTTCTGGAACACTTTCTTTCGATACCCTTGATAGGTTTTAGGCTTGATACCCTGCTCATTGCGGTCTACCTGACTATCGATTGTACCCGCCTGGTGACTGTTTGCGTGCTGGCAACCTAGTTGCCTTTATTTTAGGGACTTACACAGGTGACTGTGGGGGTATACCGCATACCTAGGGTAGACATCGGGCCACTCTTTGCAAAGTATATCTGGAGGGTGATTCCATATTCAAGTTACACTTGCACTGGTAAGTTGCTCTAGTGTTGGTTGGTGTAACTATTCTTCCAACTAGTTAATCATTTGTTTGATTTGCCTTTAGGAGTTTTTCTAGTGTGTACTCTATTCTCCCTAGTTTTCCATAGTGATTTAGTCAGACATTTCTTTGAGTCTCTGACCTAGGGTGGTAGAATGCCCACTCCGATGGTCGTGAGGACTTTTTGGTCTTCCTCTTAGAAACATGGAGCTGCCTCTTTTTAGGCATTGTTTTGATAACACTGGTTCTTCAGAGTCAGTGTGATACTTTTACAAAATTGAACTATCCCGCAAGGGGAGAACCTGTCCATAAGATATTCATGGATAAAGTTCCCAATGATACCAACCAAGGAACCCCTTCGCAAGGGGATTCTTGTGATTTTCCTTTCTTGGGAAACGTTGGTGTCCCTTTGATGGCCACTTTGTACATTCCTGGATTGAATGTGGGACTATGGGTTTGGTTGGGTACCATTCCAAATGTCCCGAATGCTCTTGACGCTAATCAGTTGAGCACCTTATTTCATGGTCACCATGTTGATGTTCCTTCATTAGCAAAGTCTTCTCCTCCTCCTTCTCCCACCCCTGGTGAAAGTACAGTTACTAGTAACCGGAATCCTAAACGAAATAGAAAGAGAAAGAATAGGAAGAAGAAATCACCAACCTCTGCGAGTCATGTTGGAGATAGGTACTCAACCTCCACAAGTCATGCTGAATACCATCACCCATCCTCTACAAGTCACATTGGGGGAAAGCACCTAACCCTTGCCAGTCATGTTGGGGCCAAAATTCCAGTCCCTTCTAGTCATACTGGCAATAGGTCTGTAGCCTCTGCAAGTCATGTTTTTTATCCATCACCAAACTCTGCAAGTCATGTTGGAGATATGAAACCATCCACTGCTAGTCATGCTGGGGGCATTGATTCTGTTGAGAAACCTAGATTGATAGGATGTAAGCCTAAGTTCCCTTGTAATCTTTGCAAGGGATATCACCTTACTCATTTGTGCCCTGGCATTCCAGAGGTACAAACATTGTGGTCCCTATCTGCAAGCTCTTCTGATTTTGAGTCTTCTAAGGTTTCCTCGCAGCCTATTCAGCCATTGGTTGCAAAAGTGATCATGCAGTCATTGGTTGATCCATCTCCTCTTCTAGGGTGTGAGGTACCTTTAGACCATGTAGTCTCGCAGCCTATTCAACCATTGGTTGCGAAAGTGGTCATGTCGATGTAGTCATCAGCTGATCCCACTCCTCTTCTGGGGGGTGAGATACCTTTAGAACATGCAGTCTCACAGCCTATTCAACCATTGGTTGTGAAAGTGGTCATGTCGATGCAGTCATCGGCTGATCCCACTCCTCTTCTGGGGGGTGAGGTACCTTTAGACCATGTAGTCTCGCAACCTATTCATCATTTGGTTGCGAAAGTGATCATGCTGATGCAATCATCGGCTAATCCCACTCCTCTTTTGGGGGGCGAGGTGCCTTTAGACCATGTAGTCCTACAGCCTATTAATCCATTGGTTGCAAAAGTGGTCATTCCCATGCTATCATCGGATGATCCCACTCTTCTTTTGGGGAGTGTCGTGTCTACCAACTATGTTTTTAGCATTTCTGGTTCAGTATTTTCAGAACAAGGGGGCATTCTGCTCATTCCGAGCACACCCCCTCAAAGCCCTAGGATGGTTTCCTTTGATTGGAATGACCTTGTTGAGCCTTGTCTTCCTTCCTCCGCACCCTTTCAAATAAGGGTTGAAATTAATTCAAAAAATATTTATTGATGTATTGTGGATGAAGGAGCCTCGACAAGTATTTTATCTTCCTCGGTTTGGAAAGTCTTGGGTTCTCCCGAGCTTGTGTCTGCTTCACATGAGTTTTTGTCTTTTAACAGATTTCCTAGTGAATATTTGGGGGTTCTTCCTTAGTTACCTATCTCGTTGGGTGGGAATACTGTTCTTGTTGATGTTATAGTGGTGCAAGGCATGTTAGATTTCAATATGCTTATCAGGCATGATTATGTATATTCTATGAACGTTGTGGTGTCTACGCTCTTCCGAGTGATGCATTTCCCTCACAATGGAAGCATTGTCACTATCGACCATCTTGCATCTGATAATCACCACCCTAATTCGGCATTAGTTTAGACTACCCCTTTATATGTTCCTAGTGTTCGGGTAGACTCTACCCCGCCACAGGGTTAATTATGTGGCATCTTATCCTCAGTGTTCAATTTCTTCTGAGCAAGAACCTGTGCAATCATGTTTTCCTTTTCAAGACTTTGTCTCAGAAATTGATCCTTTGGTTTATCCAATGGGGGCATTGGAGCCCTTGCTTCCCCCTCTTGGTCCAAGTAGGCTTGAGTATCCTTCTGAGTCTGATCTCGTTGCTTGTAGATCCTCAATCACTCATGCTTTTGATTCTTCGTTGATAGACTTTGCCAGTCATGGCCAGAACCTCCATCGTCATATGGACTATGGTCAGTTTACTTCACCCTTTGGGACTGTCGACCCTCATTTGCATGATTTCTCATATTTTGAATTGCCTTTAGATGAGGCTATCCTTGAAGCCATGACTACGGTTTCTATACTACAGGAGGACTTACACCATGGTTTGTGTTTTCTTCCCTTTTGGGAGACTTTCCAAGTTGACTATCGAAGAGACTCTTGGTTTGAGCCTAGCAACGGGCTCTACCTGAACCAATTTCATAAATGAGTCATAGAACCCACGAGTCTTCTTTTAAGCCCTTTTCAGACCCTCTAAAAATGAAAATATTGCCAAGCGATCTTGTTGACCTTCACACTCACTAAAATGAAATTTGAAGGCACGTCTGTCTGACGATAGTTTACCCCTTTTTCGGTCTGGATGGTCAACTGTACGATCAAAGGTATACTCTAGGAACTTTAGTTCTCCAGAAGAGTATCCCCAGGTATAATTTTACCCCTTTTTCGAGCTTGAGGGACTAAATTTATGAAAAAGTAGCCCCCACAGAGTCCATATTTAATCTCTTTTCAGACTCCCTAAAATTGAAAAGATCGTCGAGTGACCTTGTTTCTTCACATTCGTGAAATGGCCAAGAAGAACATCCTTTACAAATTCCATATTTAAGCTCTTTTCAGACTCCCTAAAATTGAAAAGATCGCCAAGTGACCTTGTTTCTTCACACTCGTTAAATGGCCAAGAAGAACATCCTTTATGGAGTCCATAGTTAAGCTMTTTTCAGACTCCTTAAAAATGAAAAGATTGTCGAGTGATCTTGTCTTTGTCACACTCGTTAAAATGATTTTGAATAGTCATMTTTTCGGTGCTAATTTACCCCTTTTTCAAACCGACTAGACTATTTTCAAAAAATGTACCCCAGTAGAGTCTTCCTTTACGCTTTTTCAGACTCTCTATAAATGAAAAACCGATCGAGCTTATCTTCTCTGGGCTCGTTAAACTTACATTGAAGGACATTATCATTGTGTGTTTTGTTAACTGCATTTGCATACCTGCATCTTTGGCCTAATGCCAGCTCCTTGTTGCTCTCAACTCAACCATCTAAAGCATGCCTTATACGCAAGCCCTGTAGCACTTTACCTCTGCATCTTGACACCTTTGGCCCCTAGAGGATTTTTCCCGAGTGTTCTTTTCCTACAAATGACCCTTTTCCCTAAGCATCCCTGTGTTCCATGCGCTTGGAAATAGTATGTTTGTGACACTCAATCCTCCTTTGTAACGTAGCATTCTTTTATTCTTTTTAAATCTTTCCAAAATTATTGAACAAGACAAAAAAATCAAATATACCCCCAAAAGAGGAAGGGAAAAGTATTTTATTTATATTGGCAGCACAATGAGTTGCCCTTGGACAAAGCACATCCTTTTGTTTGTTCGTCAATCCCTGAGATTTAATATGACCTTAGGAAGCTATTCTCTTTGTGTAGAGTTGTGTCCTCCTTAGTTTGGTTATTATTCCAAACATATGGAGAGTTTGCATTGCCTCCTGCATCATGAACTTATGTCAACATCATGCTTCTTGAGTCTCATCATTTGTTATGCTATTGTCCAAGGGAAGTCTTTACCAAGATTGAGTCAGATTCTCTGCAGTTTGTCTCTTACCCTCATGCCCAACCATCCCGAAATTCCAATCAAGTCTTTGTTCAAAATCAATGAAGCCTTTAGCCTGATCATCAATATCCTCTAGTCTGTTCCTGGCAAGCCGTCGAAGACCTCTGGGTAGTGAATTCGTACACTCATATTTACACTCCTACCTGAGTTGTGAATATTTTGAAGTTGTGGCTCGAGCTCTAAAGGCTTCATCTCCAGCCATTAGGCCTTATTAGCTTCTGAAGATGGATACTATACATGCATATCCTTTTTATTTTGAGATGTAGATCCATTGTGTATTGCTCCCAACTACACTTTATATAGTTATATGACATGGATTTGCAGTGTATTTGATTGGCCGCCATGATTTTATTTCATCCTGAGCATGGGTATGCACGCCTCGGTGATACAATTGTTATTTTGCAGATAACACCTCCTGAATTATGGTCCCTAGGCTCACTGGTTTGGTATGTTGATAAAGATTGATAATGTATTTCGGCCATCAGATGCTCTTTTGACCTCACACATTAGGGGGCATCTGTTATAACCCTAATTTGCACCAGACATGCTTACCTGGCATCGGGCCATCTCGTATTCCTTCTTTTCCAAGACAGTATTCAACAACTCTTCTTAAAAACATCTTTTTTAAAGGCCCACACACCTTGCTCCACTACAACCAGTGTGTAGACTCTAGCTGACCCACTACAACCCGCCTGTACCTACAAAAGCATGAAAAATGGAAAGTTGTTGATGGAACACACAGTTTTGGATAAGTTAACTAAACCTTTCGACCATGCATGGCTAGTCACTCAACCAAATACCTAGATCCTTATAGCCTATAAAAGAAGGGTTAGGGTTCCCATTTGAAAGGAAGAAAAATCATAGTAAATAAACTCTACCCGAATTAACATTCCCCTAGCCTCAACCTTTTGCAACTATTGTGTGAAGAGAAACATATACATAAGTAGTTGGAGCACAGTTGAAGAGGATCGCAGGACCAGATTCGAGGAGCAGTTTTGGCCACATATTGTAAAATTTACTCGTGTGAATATTAATACAAAAAGGAATACTTTTTTTGTCCCACCATATCATGTGTTCAAATTGTTTATTTATTTTATGATATTGTCACATCTAACCCAAAAATTAGTATATGAAATGCATGTTTTCAGCTCTTTATTTGTCCATGTGTGAATGTAGGTCAGTTTTTGGAGGAGGCTTGCAGTCAAGGAGCAAGTGAAAGCAAAGGGATCGACATCAAACGGAGGATTTAAAGTAGAGTTACCTAATCTTGTTTGCACCTTTGTATTGCATGAATGTGGGATTTTGTGTTGGGAGAATAGAAAAAAGTAGAGGCATTTAAATGGTCATTTTTTGCATGCATGATAAAATCCTTAGTGCTAGTCCATAAGAGGGATTTCCCACCCATAACAAGAACTGAGTCAGATAATGTAGTAGCAGTATCTGAGAACGCTAGTGATTCTACTCAACTATGTAATTCACGTTTGGGTCATATGAGCGAGAAAGTACTTAAGTTACATGAATATTGTAAGTTACTTCCTAGTTTAAAGTCTTTGAATTTAGATTTTTGAAAACATTGTATTTATGGAAAACAGAGTAGGAAGAAGTTTAAAAAAGGAAGACACATCAGTAAAAGTATTCTTGATTACATCCACTCAGATGTTTGGGGATTATCTCCTACTATTTTTGTGACACACCCACTACAAGAACTTAGATTTTTCATCTTTTTATTCGAGGAACATAATCCTCAAGACTTCTATGGGGCCTAGCGCAGACCCTCTCTTTTATTATCCTCCTCCAAATGACCACGAGTTGGCCTTAGGAAAAGTACCTTTCGCAACTCGTGAGTCGGGAATCAAGACTCTCGACACCCCTTTCTCCAAACACCGATACTCGCGATGCTATACGGGCATGGCTCCCTCCTCACTAGCACCTGCTACATGTAACCATAGGCTAGGCCAAACACTAGCACCACTCGCAACCTCGCCAGTTGAGGTGTTGAGCTCTCGTACTCCTCCTTCGTGAATCCCCGAGATGTGAGAGATCAATGTTACATGGACTCTGCCAAAGCGACGTGTACACGCCACTTGTCAACCCGGCTATACTCTGCTCACGACCTATGTCGCCGCCACCTGTCGAACGAGACCTCGGCTCTCAAGGTGCAGCTTCTTCATCCTGCAAAACCCTGAGCCATGATAAGTCAACAGTGGGTTGGTTCTTTCCTAGTGTGGAACGTGTCCACCACTGGTACATCCTATGATAAATACTAGTGCTACTCGCATCTTGTGACTTCGCGAGTTGGATTGTTGAGCCCTCATGCTCCTCCTTCACAAGTTCCTGAGATACGATAAGTCAAAAATGGGTCGACTCCTTCCCAGGCGACATGTGTCCATCACCTGTCACCCATTCCCACCTTTCTCTAGGTGCTTGCTGTTACGGAACCTATCAACCACATAGTCCCCACTTACGGATGGGTCACATGTTTGCACGAGCCCTCGGCACTCGTCACTTCGCGACTTCTACAATCGAAAATAAATTCCCTCAAGTTTCGAACCCTCGATAGGTGATAACCATGAAAGTTCTGATCCAACGGTTCTCCCGTGCCTTGGATCCAATGGTCACGATCATGTCGCGATCTTGCGAATCGTGAGTTCATGCAGCCCTACCCTTGACCACTCCAAGTTGCGAGTCAATGAAATGCTACTCTCCTTCCTATACAAAGGCTAAGATCGACGGTCAATAGGGCTCCGTCAGATCCTTGGATCTACAGTTAGGGATCCCATCACTGCATGCGAAGGATGAAATGGTCTAGGTGTTAATGCCTGCACTTCTTCTCTAGATCCATTGGTCTTGAGAGATCTAGGGTATTCCTGAAAGGATTTCAACCGTTCATATACCAAATGATAGGGTATTCTCTCTTTCTATAATTGGGCTCGCTATCCCTTCTGAGCTTGAATCACGAAATTCAACTTCTCCTTCCCGAAACATTACGAGAGTTAGGAAAACAAGACGATTCTCAGTGGAGCGAATTCATGCCCCAAACTTAATCCTTTATACAGAAACCGATTATGGCATGTAAGCATACACATGCATCCCTTATTTCCGGTGTAACACATCAGGCAATCATTCTACACATAAATTATTATGGGCATATAAACGTAAGCATGTATTCATGATATTCATTTCGAAATACAAGGTATAAAACACTTATCAGATCTACCAAGCGTGATGCAATTTCTAATAGGGGTGCTCGTTTCCACCCAACCGTAGGCTGAGTGACTCTAAACGGATTTAACATTAGCCACCCCCAAGCTAGACCATGATGCTTTGAGGCTCAGTCTCCTACTTCCCGCTCAACAGAAATCAAGGACGAAGGTTACTCTCCCTCTCCTGATGCAGGAAAATAATCCAGGATGAAGTTTACTCTCCTTCTCCTGGTATTCATAACTCCCTGCATTTCCAGGGTTTTCTCCAGTCTCTTTTTGCGATCCCCATTGCGTGCACTTCTCTCTCTCCTACCACATTTCCTCTCTTGCCAATTTCTATCTGCAAGGTTATGTGTGGCGCGAATTCTACCATCTGTGGTCATGTTTGAGGGATGTTACGGAAGGGAGGTTCACCCCCATCCCCTCATTAACTCTTGAGGAGCCTCCCCACCTACCAATCTGACGGTAAATCCATTCCAGGATCAAAGAGCTACTTTGGTTTGTGAGCAAGTATAAACCAGTACAGTATTGGCTCGGTGGAAGTTAACGCAACCATTCCAGGTCCCTTCCACCACCTCTCATTATCCATTGTGGTCTCTTTTAGCACATCCCCCTCCCAGCAGTCATGCAACACATATTCATAACATAATTTACATTCATCGACCTTTTATATAAAGGTCCGTCAAGTCAAACATTCACATCTTTGATTTTTCCATAGTTCTTGGCCAATATAGTTATTTTTACAGACTGAGGGAAATAGGATGTTACAATTCCCTCCCCCTTAAAGGAACATCATCCTCAATGTTCTATCTATCAATATGACGTGTATGTTCAGAAGTAAACAAAATTGGATATGCTTGTTTCATGGCATCTTCCATTTCCCACGTAGCCTC
>SNQJ01S0039403.1:45995-56405 GCA_010110895.2 Picea sitchensis
AATTATAATCCTTTTTCTTCAAATGTTATATCAATGTAGAATTATTATCCAATAATGAGTAGTAATAAATAAACAATCACACACATACACAGTACACCAGTGTTTTACGTGGAAACCCAAATCGGGAGAAAACCACAAAATACTTTTTCCTATATGTCTTGAAGAATTACATTCATTGGAAGCACCAACTTCCTTTGTTTTCCAGCTGCAACTGGAAGGAGGCTCCAACCCCGTAGTTTCTCAGGCTACAACCTGAGGGAATCTCCAACTCCCCAAATCTCTAGCTACAACCATCAAGAGGCTACAACCCCCAATGTTCTCTAGCTACAACCAGAAGGTGGCTACAACCACCTGTCCTTGCCCTGTCTTGGCACCCTGAAGTAGAAGTAGAATGTTGGAACCATTGTCACACTATCACTGTGAGATATACCACCGTAAACCTGTACCAATAAATATGAACCATGCATCAACCATGCATCAAACTGTACCTCAACCTGTAATCAACCTGTACCACAAAAAAGTGCATCAACCATGCACCAACCTGTAATCAACATGTACCATAAACAAGTGCATCAACCATGCACCAACCTGTAATCAACCTGTACCATAAACAAGTGCATCCAACCATAACTAGAAGTGGTGGCTGTCAAATCCACTGTCTGGGTTCTGCCTCGGCACCTCGGCGGCAGAAGTAGAATGTTGGAACCATTGTCACACTATCACCGTGGGATATACCACCGCAGTAAACCTGCACTAATAAATATGAACCATGCATCAAAAATGCATCAACCTATACCAAACAAAATATAATAAAAATAAAAAAAAAAAAAAAAAAAGTGCATCAACCATGCACCAACTCAATCAACATGTACTATAAACAAGTGCATCAACCATGCACCAACCTGTAATCTCAACCTGCACTATAAACATGTATCCAACCATGTGATAAGTATGTACCAATCATGTGTCAACTACTCATCAACTTATGACTCATCAATATATGTACCAACATCATCAACTATACACCTCATGTATGTGTTTCAACTTATCAACTACTTGTCTAAACCATATACTCAATAACATGTTCCTCAACTAAAATCCCTCATCAATTTCCATCATCCAAATCTGATTTGTACTCTTAATAGACCTAGTGTATATATGATCACATTCCTACAAACCTTCCTTAACTTTAAAAACAAGAGACCTGCATTTTCATCAAACTTTTCTTTAGTCTCACATGCCTAGTTTTGGATTAGTCAATCTCTAACCGAAGTAATCATAACTTTGATCCTCAGAATGTATAAATATATAAACTGATACACAATGTTATTTAGGGTGTTTTATACACCCTCTTCCAAGTGGAACTACTTGGAACCCTCTCATAAAAAGGAGTTATAGCAAAATGGCATACCTTGTTGAATTTTGGCTTATTCTAGAGATTTACCTTGTAGAGCCGCTCCCCGCACAAAAATATTTGATGAAATGATATGAAACTGAAACATAAAGACACTACCAAGCATATTGTATCCCAACCAACACAATTTGTATCATCAATTTGATCTGTTATGAAGAATTTATGATGTTTTTACCGGAAGCACCTGATTTTGACTAGTATCTCAGATTCCACACAAAGCTTCCATTGTCCATAGAGTGTAACTCCAAAAATTTAATGACCCACAAGCTGAATTTGAACCAAAGATACTTGGATATGTTTTCACTTGAATAGAAATTTCGTGGATCTGAATCATTTTATAAAAAATTTATAGTGAAAAATGGTGAGATGATCCTAAAATAACATACCTTAGAAAGCACCATCAAAAATAATTTATCATTCCTTACATTTCGGCCTTCTTTCTCCACTTTCCTCAGAATTTTCAATAGATATCATTTGGTTACCTCCAAAACCTATAGATATTCAATATTCCTCAAGTGTATTTCAAATGAGAGAGCCTTGCCTCCTTATTTATACCTCCAAGTAGCTTCCCTTTAAAAACATCTTCTAGGTCACTTGGCCCCACTTCTTCCTTTATTTTAGGGTTGGGTCCACTTAATTTCTCCATTAAAATCCTACAAACACTTATTCTGCATTCACTAATTATAATACACTCATCACTCACTTTACTATTTACCTTTTTAAAATCTCTTAAACAACTCTGACATTTTGACCTTTTGCGCTTCTAGATGACATATGAGGGTCCTCCAACTTCATAAGGCCATAACTCTCAAACCACAGGAGTTATGTGACGTTATACATACCACAAAAATGGCATGACATGCACTATCCATATAGAATAGTATTATCTGAAAATATATCATAACTCATACTGCTACTCCATCAAACAAACTTGGGTCCATTACCCAAACCTAGGGTCTCCAACTTCTCATGGCCATATAACTCTCTAACCGCGGAGGAATTATGTGACATTCCACATACCACCGAAAATGATATGACAAGAACTATCCATATTAGGATATTTTCCTGACAAATTCCACTTTTCCTTCATCTCATTATTCCACACTACATGGGTTCTTTACTCCACAAAGCCGCCTTCCGTGAGGGCTTTCACCCATAAATGGACTACTTTGGAGTTCATCCATATTTACTTCTTATCAAACATAAAAAACAAATAATGAGTCATATTTACATCAAACACTATTGGGTCCATTACCCAAACCTTTGTGCTACGGGTCTTTCTTCAAGGGTTGACATCAATGACAACCAACCTTAATCAACAATTTGCTAAGCACATTGTTCATCAAGCACATAAAAGTGGTAGGGGCATTGGTTAATCTGAATGGTACTACTACAAACTAATAGTGACCATATCTCGTCTTGAAGGCAGTTTTGGGGATGTCTTCACCCTTGATTCAAACTTGATGGTATCCAAATATCAAGTCAATCTTTGAGAAGATGGAAGCACCTCCCAATTGATCGAACAGGTCATCGATCCTGGGTAAGGGGTACTTATTCCTTATGGTTACCTTGTTTAGTTGTCTATAATCTATGCATAGTCAGAGGGTACCATCTTTCTGCTTTACAAAAAGAACTGGTGCTCCCCATGGAGACACGTTGGGCCGGATATAGCCTTTGTCCATCATTTCTTTTAGTTGTAATTTAAACTCAACTAGCTCGGGTGTGCTCATCCTGTAGGGTGTCCTAGACACTGGCACCGCTCCCGGTGCAAGTTATATCAAGAAGTCAATGTCCCTTCTTAGAGGTAGACCCAATACCTCTTACGGAAATACATCTCTATATTCTCTTAGTGTGGGGTGGTCTTCGAGGCTTGGTTTATCATCTTCAATTAATTCTAACACCTGTATCGCATAAAGTAGACACCCCTTTTTACAATACTTTCTCATTTGAAGGGTTGATATTCATCTCACCGAGACAGGTTTTTGGATCCCTCGAAGAGTTATCCTTCTTCCTTCTTCACCTACACATTCTAAAGTTTTATGGTAACAGTCCAGTCTGGCTTTATATGTGTCTAGCCAGTCAATTCCAATCAACAAGTCATATGATCCTAGGGGTAGTATGTTAAGGGTTGCTTGGGTGGGGAATTCACCCATAGTGAATTGGCAAGTTGGTATGACCTCCTCTACCTTTCTTTTGGTGCCAGTGGCTAAGTATACCAACCATGGCTTGGCGTGTTTATGTGGCTGTAATTTACACTTATCAACAACTTTAGGAACTATATAACTCAAATTTGAACTAGGGTCAATTAGAATAGACACTAGATGGTTGGTGATCATACCTTCCATCTCCACCACTGAAGCATGGTGGTCATCTTGTTTATTATCCAAAGCTGCATAAATTTGCGGCACACTCCTGGCCATGTCATTGACGGTGGTAGATTCTTGAACATTGTAAATTCTCCGACTGTTCTACTGTCGGTGTGGGCAGTCCCTCAGTAGATGTACTTCTCCACAACCCCAACATTTCAAGGGTTCTCTCTTTGGGTTATCAATATTTCATGGGGTAGATCCAGAAGGTTTATTTCCACTTTGGGAGGGGAAATTCTATTGGTGTACACTTTGGGTTGGGAATCTCATCCTTGAGTCCTTCTTATAGTTTTTAAATCTTGGGGATTTAAACCCCTTTTTCTGGAATCCCGAACTATTCTTCTGCTTCCAGTTTTCGCAAGGTTTTGTCCGATGCCCCAGCTATTCATAACAATATCTTGCCTTTCGGATAGTGTCTTCTAGTGTATTTGGCTCGTCAAAATCAATCCTGTTCTAATAGTCCTTAGGTAGTCCACTGATGAATCGTTGCACCTTTTCCTTCTTTGCTTTTATATAGGGTACGTACCTCAGCAATTCGAGGAAACTGCTGACATATTCCTCTATGGTGCGTTGCCCCATTTTGAGTTCATAGAATTCTTTAGTCTTTTCATCAAAATATTTTTCCGACAGATACTTATTCCTGAAGTATTTCTCAAATCGTTCCCAAGATAGGTCTTCTTCATGAATCCCTTTTACATTCTTAAGGTCTTCCCACCAAATGGAAGCCTTTCCATTCAAGTTGAAAGTGGCTACTTGGGCCTTCAAGTTTTCTAAGAAGTCATGGACTCTAAAATACTTCTTTAGTCCAAGCAGCCAGGCCTCTGCTTCCTCCCCTTTTTTTATTTCACCATCGAAAGAGGGTGGTTTGGCCTTCTTGAATTCTTCGAGATTGTGACTTTTGGAATGATTTCGCTTCTTCCATTTTCTTCGGGAATACGAACTAGTTCTGCTACTAGAAGATCCCTCCGAGTCACCAGTTTCCTTTCCAAAGGAATCATCTAATTCTTGTCCCTTATCTCTGGGGTGGACCTTTCTCGAGGTGCTCTTCCCAGTGTGGCCACTTAAAAGACCACGTTTCCGTATCTCAGGTGGACTTCGAATTTTCTTTGTCTGTCATCGGTTCACGTGACTGGTGTTAGGTTCATGCTGCAATTGTCTTTGTATGTCGGATAAACTCCGTAGCAATATTTCATTAATTTATTTCTACTTCTATTTATCTTTTATCAACCTCTCGTTGTCGGCCTTGCAGCTCTGTAGTTCGACCACGATGCTTCTCATAGTCTCAGCTAGATCAGGACGGGTCTCTACCGCTCTCCTTTCGTCAAACTCTTTGTCTCTATTGTGGGAGCCATCCCCCACTTCGTGCTGCATCACCATTCTATGCGTCTGCAGTTTCCTGTGGTTGATCGTCTGCTTGTTGTGCAAGAAAACACTTATTGTTAGTCACCATTATATTCATTCACAATCAGTGCATAATTCATATTTTTCAAATGCATACACACAATAGGAATTTTCATTCTTAACTTCGTCTTTTGCTAAAGGGGGTCAAGGTAGAGGGTTACTCCTTTTAAGAGTACTTCAAATGGAGTTTCTGCACAACTCGTTCATGAGCCCAAGTAGGCCAAGTGTTGTAACCATGCTCTAATACCAATATGTCACACACCCACTACAACAACTTAGATTTTTTCATCTTTTTCTTCGAGGAATAGAATCCTCTAGACTTCTATGGGGCCTAGCATAGACCCTCTCTTTCCTTATCCTCCTCCAAACGAACACCAGATGGTGTTAGCGCAAGTTCCTTTCGCAACTCATGAGTCGGGAATCAAGACTCTCAACTCTCCTTTCTCCAAACACCGATACTTGATATGCTAGACGGGCATGGATCCCTCCTCACTAGCGCCTTCTACATGTAACCATAGGCTAGGCCAAACACTAGCACCACTTGCAACCTCTCCAGTTGAGGTGTTGAGCTCTCGCGCTCCTCCTTCGTGAATCCCCGAGACACGAGAGATCAATGTTGCGTGGACTCTGCCAAAGCGATGTGCACACGGTTCTTGTCAACCCCGCTATACTCTGCTCATGAGTTGTGTCACTGTCGCCCGTCGCATGAGACCTTGGCTCTCGATGTTTCATGGCATTAGTGATCAAGGTGTATCTTATTCATCCTGTGAAACTCTGAGCCACGATAAGTCAACAGTGGGTTGACTCTTTCCCAGTGTGACACGTGTCCACCACTGGTTACCCGCTTCCTAGGCTAAATACTAGCACTACTTGCATCTCGTGACTTCGCAAGTTGGAGTGTTGAGCCCTTATGCTCCTCCTTTGTGAGTTCCTGAGATACGATAAGTCAACAATGGGTTGACTCCTTCCCAGGTGACATGTGTCCATCACCTGTCACTCGTTCCCACCTTTCCATGGGTGCTTGTTGTTATTCCACCTGTTAACCACACGGTCCCCACGTATGGATGGGTCATGTCTCTGCACGAGCCCTTGGCACTCGACACTTCATGACTTCTACAATCGAAAATAAACTCCCTCAAGTTTTGAACCCCCGAAAGGTGATAACCACGAAAGTTCTCATCCAATGGTTCTCCCTTGCCTTGGATCCAATGGTCACGATCACGTCGCAATATCACGAATCATGAGTTCATGCAGACCTACCCTTGACCACTCCAATTCATGAGTCAGTGAAATTCTACTCTCCTGCCTATATAGAGGCTAAGATCGACAGTCAATAGGGCTCTGTCAGATCCTTGGATCTACGATCCGGGATCCCATTGCTACATGCGAAGGTTGAAAGGGTTGAGGTGTTAACGCCTGCACTCCTTATCTAGATCCACCGGTCTCAACAGATATGGGGTATTCCCAAAATGATTCTGACCATTTTTCTACCAAATGATAGGGTATTCTCTCTTTCTATAACTCAGATCGCTATCCCTTCTGAGCTTGAATCATGAAATTCAACTTCTCCTTTCCGAAACATTACGAGATTTAAGCAAACAAGACGATTCTCAGTGGAGCAAATTCATGCCCCAACCTTAATCCTTTGTACATAAACTGATTATGGCATGTAAGCATACACAGGCATCCCTTATTTCCAGTCTAACACACCAGGCAATCATTCTACACAGAAATTATTATGGGCATATAAACATAAGCGTGTATTCATGATATTCAGCTCGAAATACAAGGTATAAAACACTTATCAAATCTATCAGGTGTGATGCAACTGCTGAGGGGGGTGATCGTTTCCACCCAACCATAGGCTCAGTGACTCCAAATGGATTTACCACTAGCCACCCCCGAGCTAGACCACGATTATTTGAGGTTCAGTCTCCTACTTCCATCTTAATAGAAATCAAGGACGAAGGTTACTCTCCTTCTCCTGATGCAAAAAAATAATCCAGGACAAAGGTTACTCTCCTTCTCCTAGTATTCATAACTCCTTGTGTTTCCAGGGTGTTCTCCAGTCTCTTTTCACGATCCCCGTCGTTGGCACTGCTCTCTCTCCTACCACATTTCCTCTCTTGCCAATTTATGTCTGCAAGGTTGTGTGTGGTGCGAATTCCTCCGTCCATGGTTAGGTATGAGAGCTGTTATGGATGGGTGGTTCACCCCCATCCCCTCATTAACTCTTGAGGATCCTCCCTACCTACCAATCTAACGGAAAATCCATTCTAGGATCATATAGTTTCTTTGGTTTGTGAGCAAGTGTAAACCAGTACAGTACTGGCTCGATGGAAATTAACGGAACCATTCCAGGTCCCTTCCACAACCTCTCATTATCGATCGTGGTCTCTTTTAGAACATCCCCCTCCCAGCAGTCATGCAACACATATTCATAACATAATTTAAAGGCATCGACTTTTTATACAAAGGTCCGTCAAGTCAAACATTCACATATTTGAATTTGCCATAGTTCTTGGCCAATATAGTTATTTTTACAGACTGGGGGAAACAGGGTGTTACAATTTTGTATGGAGGAGCATCATATGTTGTCACTTTTATAGATGATTTCTCTAGGAATATGTAGGTCTATTTGTTAAAAATAAAAGAGGATGTATTTATTGGTTTCAAGCAGTTTAGAGTTATGGTTGAAAAGAGCATTGGTAGGTCGATAAAATATTTAAGAAATGATAATGGTGGTGAATTTACATCAATGTAATTTGAGAACTATTGTAAGGATTATGGGATTGATAAGCATAAAACACTTCCTATACTCCTCAGCAAAATGATTTTGTTGAACGCATGAATAGGAATCTTCCAGAGAGAGAAAGGAACATGCTTAGTAATTCCAAGTTGCAGCATGAATTGTGGGCAGAGGCAGTATCTACATCTTGTTATCTGGTAAATCAATCACCATCAACAACAATAGAATTTAAGATTATAGAAGAGGTATCGACAGGTCACCCTTATGATTATTCAAATCTTAAAGTTTTTGGTTCTGAACCCTATGCTCTTATTCCTAAACATCAATGTTCTAAATTAGGTCCAAAATAACAAAGGCTTATCTGTGTTGGATATGGTGATGGTATTAAGGGGTAAAAGTTGTGGGAACCTACTTCCCACATTATCACCATTAACATAGATTTTATTTTTGATGAATCGTCAGTCATTAAATCGGATGTAGATGTTCAAATGAAATAGGAATAAGTACCACAATCTCAACAAATTCATCTTGAAACTCGTTTATCTACAAAATATAATGAACATGAAGAAGCTTCTGAAGAAGTTTCTAAAGATTTTCATGAAGAAGATCCTACAGAACAAAATGTTGATCAACCACAATCATCCCTAAGGAGATCTACATGGGTAAAGAGTCATCCTAGAAGGTATGATGATTATGTTTCATCTTTTTCTTTAATTTCTAATGAAGGAGAACCTATTTGTTATCAGGATGCAATGGAGGTATCTCATAGTTCTAAATGGAAAGTAGCAATGAAAGAAGAGTTGGATACTTTAGAAAGGAATGGAACATGGGACCTGGTAGAACTTCCAAAAGGCGGGAAAAATGTGGGTTGCAAGTGGGTATACAAGCTGAAGAAGGGTTTTGATGATAAGGTAAAAAGGTACAAAGAAAGGCTAGTTGAAAAAGGGTAATCTCAGAAAGAAGGTATTGATTTTCATGAGATTTTTTCACCCATTGTTAAGATTTGTTCAATTCGATTTGTATTAGCATTAGTTGCATTACTTGATCTGGAGTTAGAGAAGATAAATTTTTGTTGGTTGTGGGGCTTGATTATCTTCCTATTTCATAGGTATTTGTTTTCAGTCATGTTTATACCCCATGAAGACTGTACACCCCTCCACACAGGGGAGTTGTAGGGGAGCTCTCTCCCTCTGTGGTGTTCGGGGGAAAGAGGGCCCTCAATGGGTGTTCGAGGGCGAAGCCCCTGAAGGAAATTTTTTCTTATAAATGTATATTGTAATTTCATAGTAAATATGGACCATTCATTATAAGGTCACAGATATGATGGTAGAAGTTATGTTAGGGTTTTTTTCCCTAGAAGGAAAACCTGTTTTATGAGGGAATTATATTGCAACTATGTATCATTGCAAATATTGTATTCTGAGAGAGGAGATTGTGAGGAAAAGAAGAGGAGGTTACAATGGGTGTGTTGTAGGTTGTATCTCTTCATTTGTTGGATAATAATAAAGGAAGGACTTGTAAATTTCTCTGGTGGACATATCCCACACTAGGTGAACCACACATATCTGTCTCTATTGTGTTGTGTATGTTTTATGTTTTATTTCTGCATTTGTCTTATTTTATTGCTCCAGGATACTATATTTTTAACAATGTTAAAACAACATTTTTACATGGCTATTTACATGAGGAAATATACATGGAACAACCAGAAGGGTTTTTTCATAATCGTGACAAAAGGTTTGTTTGCAAGCTCAAGAAGTCATTGTATAGTATAAGAAATTTGATTCTTTCATGGTGAGCCATAATTATACAAGGAGTGAGTATGATCAATGTGTTTACTTTAAAAAGTTTGAAAATGACATATATTGATTATTTTGGTATTGTATGTTGACGATGTGGTTTTAGCAAGAAAGAGTATGACAAAAAACAGCAGGTTAAAGGCTCATATGGCAAGTACGTTTGATATGAAAGATATAGCAGCAACAAAACAGATCTTGGGCATGGAGATACTCAGAGACAGGAAGAATGGTAATCTTTGGTTTGTCAGATAGTTGGCTTAGGTTGATGGATAGTTGGTATGTATTTTTGGTTGTCATTTATTTCAACCATTGGAGAGTGATATTGTAGATTGATGTCAACCCTTAGTGATTGATGTCAACCCTTGGAGAATGTCAAGTAGAGAATTCTAGTAGCACAAAGGTTTGGGTAATGGACCCAAGGTTGTTTCATGTATAATGGTATGAGTTTTAATTTATTTTAAGGTAATACTATTCTATATGGATATTACGTTTCATTCCATTTCCGGAGGTATGTGGAACGACACATAACTCCTCACGATTAGAGAGTTATGGCCATGTGAAGTTGGAGAACCTAGGTTTTGGGCAATGGACCCAAGTTTGTTTGATGGATAACGATATGAGTTTTGATATATTTGCAAGTAATACTATTCTGTATGGATATTATATCTCATTCCATTTCCA
>SNQJ01S0039403.1:64661-92571 GCA_010110895.2 Picea sitchensis
GTAGTATACATCTACTGTTTAGAAACATACGGTCTTCATAACAATCATCGTATATCAACCTACACAGAAAAAATGTTATGATATAAACTAAATCATCTAGGCAATTCTTCCACTCACATCTGTGAGATCTCGGAAGAGTATCTGCCCTAAAAAAGGTAAGACATCAATGATGAGCTATCTGGACTATTCTTCTCAAGCAAGGAAGAATAATTGTCCTGATTTCTGAGCTTGAACCATTCCCCACCCTAGGCCATTCCTATGACACTAAACAAAGTGCAACCTGGAGAGAATGATTCTTCCCTAAATAATGACTTTCTGAACCATTTCCAAAGGAAATGATTGTCCTGCACCAACCTCCAAAATGAACCATTCCCCATGTTAACCACAATGGGAAATCATTGTCCGGCGAGGCGGGATAGTCTTCTTGAGTAACCCTCAAGAAGAGAGACTTCCCTAGACCACTTCCCATGTTAATCACAATGGGAAGTCATTGTCTATGGTACATCAACAATCTGGACCATTTTCCGAACTGAAAAATGCCTATCCATTAGAAATCTCAATCCACTTTCTGAACTGGAAAGAATCTTCTCATCCTAGACCATTTTTCGAACTAAAAAATGACTGTCCATCAATCAATAATACATCAGTTCTCCCTCCCAAATTGGGAGTCATCTCTTCCTTTTTCAATAAGGAATTTGTCTCCACGAGCTCCAACTTGAGTACACAAACTCTTTCATCTTGGACATAAGCTTTACCAAAATTTTTGCTTATCTGGTCATTTGTGGAGATATGTATTGGAGAACCACGTTCTCCTTTCTGGACTTCATCACAGATAGTGTAATGCTTGATTTCAAATGTACTTCATTCTGGAACAATGGTTTTCTTTTAAGGCTTCATGTAGCTCTAATTAATAAAGTATATCATTTTTGGAAAACTGGAACATATCCATGTGGCACTTCTTCTGTCATCATGAGATCTGATCTTTTGAGTAATCATATTGATACAATATATTTGTTATAGAAAATATTCACCATGCTTATGTTGTGCACTGGCGGTTCTCCTCCAAGTTATATTCTTCCATCTGCATACAAGGGTCTCTTTCTGGTATGCTTCAAAGTCTTGAGGTTGTTCTTCATATGCTCTTTTTTCAATTGCTCTAGAGAATAGTCTTTGTATTCATTTGATGTAGAATTCCAACCCATGGATATTGCGGATGATATAAAAACTCATTTATTGTAACAAGTAATCATCATAGTCTTCTCCCTCCATCTGGGAGAACCTCTAGTTCTAGATCTTTCAATGCTTGCATATATACATTGTTCTTCATCACAAATTTCAGTTCCTCTRCTTGATTTCTTTTATTGAGTTCATATTAGGTTGGTAATCTTTTGATTCTTAATATAGTGACTGGTTGTTCTGGCTTCTCTTTCTTTCTTGGAATCTTCATGTTCTTCTTGATGTTTTTCTTTAGTTCTTGGGTCCATGGAATTTCTTATAGATTCCATGCCCTAAATATTTCACTTCTTCTTTTCATTATAGAATCATGGATGTGGATGGACAACCAGGGATAATTTAAGGCTTCTCTTCGAAGAATATTTCTTCCAAGGTTGAACAGAACACGTACTATCTTTCATGGCGGCTACCATGGATATATACTTCATCATCTTCAATGGATCATAGGATTAGGTCCCTCCTAATCCTTGCTTCATGCATGAGTGCATATAATCGACTCCCTCTGTCTAACATAGTCCATGCTTATGTATGAATCCTTATTGTTTTCTGCAATATATAATGAGATCCCTCCGTCTAACAGAGTCCACGGTTCCATCTTATTGTCTTCTACAAAATGTTAGAAGTTTTTCTCCAATTTCCTCTTGATTGTTGACTTCTTTCTGTCTTTGATTCTTCTAAGTCTCTTCATGATTGATTCTAATTTCACTTATCTTGTAATAGCTTCCACCTGATTTGTTTGGTGTATTTCATCCTTTCATGTGTACTATCTAACTTTTATAATGATAGAAATCCTTATATTGTTTTTCTTCCAAAGGTATAGTTCTTCTTGGAACACATTATCTTCCAAGAGATAGATATACAAGATATGTATAGAGACGATGCAAACAAGATATGTACAAGAACTAAGAATAGTATTGTTACCTTCAGAAGAAGAAGTCTCTTTCATCCTACTTAGTCTTCTTTGTAGGTTCCTTTTCTTTGGCAACTGATGCTTCATGTTTCTCCTTCCTTTTCTTTATATCGGGACAATGATTCTTGTAGTGACCATACTTTCGACAGTTGAAGCATTGTATTTCTGAAATATCTTTCTCTTGATTTGGCTTCCTCCTTCAACCAAGCTTCCTTTTGTTCCTGAAATTCTTGAGTCTTGTTGTGAAGGCTTGATCATCGTACTTCTTTTGGGGTTTCTCTTTTTCACTGATCCTATATTCTTCTTGAGCACAAAAAGTCCAAAGTTCTTCAAATGTAGGATACTCCTTCCTTGTGTTCATGCTTGCAGCAAATGCATCCCATGTCTTGGGAAGACCATTGAGTACTATGTTTACCAATTCCTTATTTGAAATGATCACTTCAACATATTGTAGTTGATCTCTTAACTGGGAGATCCTCACAAAATATTATGTTATGTTATCATCATCATTCATCTTCATGTCACGTAGCTCATTCTTTAGACTCATTATTTGTCCAATGTTTCTGACTGAGAAGAGGTTTGTTAGGGCCTCGTACATATTATTCGATGAGTCAAGATGGGAGATGTAGGGTATCAAGTGGTCTTTCATAGAGTCTACTATGATACTCATGGAATTGATGGCACTGTCTTTGAACTTCTTGATAACTGCAACATTATGTGGTTCCTTCTCTTTTCCTTCTTAAAACTCTGGTTCCACGATCTTTCCTTTCACAATATCCAACACTTTATTCTTGGAAAGGATGAGGTCAATCCTTGTCTTCCATGCTATGAAGTTAGAATATCCATCTAACTTGTTTTCTGACTTCATAGAGTAAGTCATGGCTTCTTTGACTTGGTCAACCCTAGATTTGACCAAAAAATCAAACTTGACATCTTGTCTTGCTGAGACTACTAGGAGATGCGCTAGGATAGGGTGCACTAATCTATCTGAAAATTAGGTCAATCTCTTTACTTAAGGTGCCTCAATGAGAGGATTAGGGTTTTTGCAACTGCACCTGCTAGTAACCCTAGCGGCAGTGCTATGGTGATTGCTCCTGCTAGAAACCCTAGCGACAGTTCTTCAATGAGCTTAATATCCTTACGACTATGTTTCCTTCTAGTGGTTAGACTAAATGAAGGAGGTGTGGGCCCATAACCTGTTAGAATATAATGGATGTGCTCATTTTACCATTGACAATATCACTATTGTCACCCAACCATAGGCTGAAGCCACCCTTTGAGCACCTTAACCTTGGCAAAGAATCACTCCATAAGAAAACCCTAGGCTAGATATACAAACAAGGGTAGTGAACCTTTCCCTAAGGATAACACACCAATAAGAGATGATCAGATAGTCCAAACCCTAACCAAGAGATAGTCCACAACAAATGTGATCTGCTAGCTATAGTAGCTGCAATGGCAGCTCTCCTCCAAACCCATTCACAAAACTGGGCACTGCAGTGCGCACAAGTGTTTCTCTGCAATTCTGAGACTACCTACTAGAATGAAGACTGGCCTCCTGTATTTATAGTAATTATGGCTAACTTCCTGGGTTGACTTCTCATTCTGGGTATCTGTCTGTTTAGTATATATTATTTCTTCTCGCTGACTTCTTCTCTTGGAGACAAATAACCTAATACAAGTTATCTTCTTGAGCCAACATGTCTTCTAGGGTTATTAGCCAACTCATTAGGGTTTCTTCTTGCTTCCCGTAGTATTATATTCTCGTCAGGTTTAGACATGGAGGTAAATACCTCCCGCAGCTACCATAATATCAACACACCTTAGTGCCCTTGCCTCTACATTTCTAGGCCATGGTTTCTAAAATAAGGAGGGTTTTCCTAGGGGGCTAATACTAAGTCCTATAATTTCATTTCTAGACATGTGAGGATAGGGACTTTGTTTGACTTGGTTTGAATTCTCTAAATTGATGTTCAAGAAAATTAAGAGAAGAAAATGCTCGATGAATTCTTGGAAGGAAAATAGTTACTTTATTTAACACAACACACCAATGCACCATTACTCATAATTAGTGATCATGCAATATAAAATGTTCAAGGTGAAACTTTCTAAGTAAAAAGTATATATTCATTCAAAAGATAGTCATCATTTAGAAAATTTCATATGTGCAAGAAATGAAGCATGAACGAGTACTTATGAAACATTTAAGCATGAAATTGGGTTGTTATGATAGCAATGAAATAGAGCATCATTGTAACAGTTTCATAACCAATATAAGTTTGCATCCATTCAATAAGTATATGCCATGAAACACATGAAGTGTCACTATTGTAAAGAGAGAATAAGGCAACAAGCTCAATGTAATAACTTTAGAAGAAATACAATGCTACCATATTAGCAAATTTCATTATTATATGTCAAGGCACAAAATTATATATCAACCAAACTTATCATTCATTCATCAACACTCATAAATTAATATGTTTCTCATCATACAATATAGATCAATTCTTTGGAAACATGATTGTAGCATGAATCGGCCCTCCCAACTAGAAAACAAAATAAATGTTGCACTATTTGGGTATATTGTTTGGGGTGGTTAGGGTAGGAATGTATCGTGGTCAACCAACCAATCCAAAAGACATGAAAACACCAAAACAAAATATGGTTAACAAACTTTCATACAATAGTGAAAGGAGGCAACAATTGGACTAATTACAAGGTCCTTTGGAATTCCTTAACATATTTTGGCTTCTTTGGGATGTGGAAAACAAGGTGTCATAAAAACATTTCAATACATCAACACTTTAATCACCATTGACAGTGGAATACTTCTGCAGTTTTATGATAGTCCTGGATAGAGTTTTGGATAACACATAGGAGGTAATGTCAAGGCTTGAAACTAGGTAATTTATCTCTCTTCAAAGTCGTTTGGACACCTATGGAAATGAATATAAGGAAATCCTTGAAACATTGGAAAAAGAGGAGGGTTATAAATAGCCTCACACAACAATAAATCTCTGCAGAAAAAATAATACTAGAAAAATCCCAGAACAACAATAAATAACATGAAACAATTTCACTTTGAATGAGGTTGTTGGACCTTCCAATACATCCAATTATAGTTTATAATAACCTAGAAAAAAACTCCTTCAAAATGTTGCAATAAACGTTATTTTCAACCCTAGTTATGTTGTATTGATTTCAACCATTCCAAGCAACATATGCATTAGTGCATCCATAAAAGTGATCAATTTCTACTTAAATTAAAAATGATTTTCAAACCCTCTTGTGATCAACATATAGATGTTTCTTTGAGAACTAGTTATCATGATTTGAACTAATATAAGTTAATGAGTCTCAATGCAATCTAGATTGAGGATAACACATTATGAAAACCTTTCCTAGTACTATCAAGGTGAATTGAAAGGTTGGCCAAACAAAAGGATAGAGCCATCAAACATCCTACCTTAATGCATGAACAATAACTTCAATGATCAAAGGGTTAAAGTTAGAAAACTTACCTTGAGAACCCTCCCAAGTGGATCATTTCACCCTTAATTCTTTGGCCTTCTAGCAGCCTTTTTATTCCAAAAAATCCTTTAAAAGTGCTTATATAAACCTTGAAAATGACTAAACATTAACAAATAAAAGAAATAGATTCTCAAACAAATATTAAGCCAAGTTTCTCATTAATATCCAATGGTTTTAAATGAGGGATGACTCTTCCTTTTATAGGTGAAGAGCCTCCTCAAATAAAGTACAACACAATGTGCTAGCTCAATACTATGAGGTCAAAACCATTAACCCAGTCAAAACCATGGGAAAATACAACAAATCATCTAACAAATCCCTCAAAACCCTCTAAGAGCCAAATGACCCTAAAGAATGGTCCAAATGTAATAATAAATTCCACAAGTGTGGGCTAGAGGGAGAGAATAAATTAGGTTCACTCCTCAATAAAGGTGACATTTTCCCATGAGAGGGTGAATGATTGAGTCAAAATTGTCCAAATACTCCCAAAGATCCTCCAACCAACTTCCTCAAATGATGGAAAGTTCCAATTCTGGAATAACGAACTCAAGAAGATGACATTACCTCTCACATGTGTGAGCCATCCAAGTAAAAGGGTCAAGATAAATGGCATGTGTGGCCTCTTCTAGGTGGGCGCTTCTTAAGTATATAAAAATAAAGCATGCCACATCATCACAAGGTCCAAATAAAAACCTATAACCACCTCCATAATTTGTAACCAGCTCCTCCAGTGCATTAATAACTCCCATGTGTGGTCCAAGGAGAGATAAATAATGCATAAGTGTGAATGAAATGTCCAATTGATAAAGGAGAATGGATTTGAGTGGTCCATGTGGCATGTGTGGTGGCATGGCATCCCTCTCATGGATCGATGCACTGTCATGGATCCCAATGCAGTGACATCAATCCCAAGGAAAATGGTATGGATCCCAATGTATGTAGATATAATGATCATATATGAGTACATGGATCCCAATGTAGCATCATGGATCCCAATGTAGCATCATGGATCCCAATGCAATTTCATGGATCTTGAGGCATAATACATGTATCCCAATGCACAATACCCACTTGAAGTGATGGGTCTAGCCTCTTAGCAAGACATTAATTGGTAGCACCTAGTGACATCTCTTAGCACAACATAAAAAAGGGGGTTGGTTTTAATATTTTCCTAAGTCTTATCGAGGGGAACAATATTGGCCCTTATACATGCATCAAGTCCTAAGACAACACATATTTCCTAAGCACGTAGGTGAAATATAGGAAAAACTAATTAATAATGATGAAAGGGAATGTGGATGATTTCATGTGATGACCCTCGACGTCTTAGACATGAACAAGTCTTATCAATCATTTATTTATTCATCCACCTTTATTTAGCTAGGAGTTTTACATATAATATCCTTCTAGAGATAGCTTAACATTGAGTTACCATCCTTAACATTATTTCTTACTACCCCTTTAAGAATTGTTTTTTTTTAATGTTTGTTTTATCGAACAAGTTCCTTTTATTTAGATATTCATAGACAAACTAGAGACTAGGGGCATTGGCCTCATAGTGAGGGAGCATTTCTAAAGATTTATATTTGGATTTTGATTTTATCTCTTCACCTCTTTTCCTTATTGGATTATTGAATCAGGCTTTATCAATTTGACCTTTCCTTTTGACCTTTGAGAAATCATACATGACCAGGATGCATTTTTTTATATGGATGGAATGAATAACACTCGGGAGTTGGAAAATGATTAGCATGGTTTGGATATGGATAATGATGTCTATCCTATGAACCTAATGGTATAGTTTAATCCAAGAGATGACACACTTATAACATAAAACATGGTCCACAAGGTACTACAAGGAAAGTCATAAAACCATGTAATGTTATGAAATGCTACTAGGAAATCATTAGGTGTTTACCACTTTATGATGAGATAATAAGTTACATCATTGTTTCCAAATATTTATTGATACATGGAATGTTAAACGAAGAAAATAGGAACCATTTCATACCATACAACAATGCATCTATCATCTGAGGAATTGACATGAAAGTGAGCTACACCATAGTTGAGCTAGCATGATCATGTTTTTGGTGGATATCAAGAAGAACTCTATCTATATCTAGGGAATATGAGAATGACACATCATGCAAGCAACAACTTGAAACCCTTGCTAGCATATCCAAAAATGTGTCACCCCTCATGGGGTAACATCTTGCTCCTACTCATGGAAATGTACTCTGTGTGAGAATGTATGAGAACTCCATAATCTCTATAGACCTGTGACCTACACACCATATAACTTGGAAAATGAAACAAAAATTGGGGTGAATCTACCACCCTAGTTAGAAATAAAAAATACTTGGCACAAATAAAAAAGCTTCACCAAATATAAACATGAAAGTAAAGCTGGAAAACACGTGTAAGAAATTATTCTAAGAAAAATCAAATGCATCAATAAATTAGGCAATGCATGAAAGTAAACACACAAAATAAAGGAAAACATGAATGGAAGGAAAAAAATCATTCTAACTACTACTCAAAGATCATATTCATGCCTATCCTATTGGATAACTAAGGGATGTGGTTGCTAGGTGAAATAAAATATCCAAATCAACCATTCAAGGAGATTACCAACATATGGAAACCTTCCCTTGTGTTTGGTTATCATCCAAAACACAGATATGCCAAGAATCAAGTGGGTATTAAGAATAATCTAACTCACTCTCAAGTCTAGAACCTAGGTAAGGTAATATATATGAAGTAGAAAGCCCAAAATATACCAAGGTTGACTCACCTCTCCAAACAATTTCTCCATCCAAAGGTCAATAGGGACAATGTAAACACAAAACTAGGTCAACCCATTGAATTTTGTTGTAATATCATTCAGGACAAAATATTGTGAAGGAAACTCCAATGATGCAGATGGTTTGGAGTTATGCAACAACTTCACTTGGAGTGATTTTTTTTTTGTTTTGAGGGTGTGTTTATCCCACACACCTTATTGAATATATGTGGGGGATAAACTGGGTATTTTCTCATAGACACAGTGCTCCCTTGCACATCAATGAAGTTTTTTTAAAGGGACAAATTAGATGACATATGGTCAAAACTCTATCATTGTTTCCATTATTGTGCCCTCTAATCGACAAAGTGAAGATTTGAATTTATGTCAACATTATAACAATCAATGTTTATATCATGAACCTCTATATGGATTAACATGACCATGAAGAAGATTAAAGTAGGAAAATATGAAGAAAGTCTTGAAACCTTGAATAACCCTCCACATATTGTAAACATGAAGATTGAGATGATGCACATGTGCGAAAGAATAAATGTTTGACATCGCCATATCCAACCCCTCATGTTTAATCCTTAATGTTGTTGAAGAAACAAATAAATTTCACGGAACTAAAAACATTAAATTGTTGCCAAAATTGTGCCCTCTAATCGACAAAGTGAATATTGGAATTTATGTCAACATTATAACAACGAGTGTTTATATCATGGACCTCTATATGGATTAACATGACCATGAGAGGATTAAAGTAGGAAAATATGAAGAAAGTCTTGAAACCTTGACCCTCCACATATAAATTGTCAATGGCAAAGTGATTTTGTTTCTTTGTCATGTGAGACACAATGAAAAGAAGAGTAATTCTCTGAAAAACTATTATGAAATGTTTGACATGGCCATTTCCAACCCCTCATGTTTAATCCTTAAAACTTATTATTGCATCTTCCCAAAAAAATATTTTTGCATGTTGCTCCAAGTTTAAAGTTTGCACATTGCTTGGAAATGATGCTTGACACATGTCACATATCACAAGACTTTCAAAGTTGCATATATCATGTCACAAGATTTTGGAAGTTGCATATTGCATATTCAAGTTCTATTTGTTTCCTAGACTCTATAGCCCAAGCAAAAGGCACTAGGTCTTGCTTGCATTATCACATCTTGAATCAAGGAGTATTGAATCAATATATACCAATTCTTATAAGAGAAGCTGAAATTATCATTAAGTGTATAAAAAAATTACATTCACAGATATATACAAGCCATAGAAATAGCCTTGTGTATATTATCAGTTGAAAAAGTACCCATAATGTCAATGCATTATATGCATCATTACATGTTCAGCTATATAATGAACATCTAACTGTCTTAAAAAATTATTACATGACATCATGAATTTATTTTAGTCTTCTTTTGTGCTTTCCAAGTCTTAAGTAATTCATCCATCTCCATGTCTTTGTTTATTGGGTGCTCTTCAACAACTAATGTTGTTTCAGTCCTTTCACACCAAGTACGTATGGTCTTGTACCCACGACGTGGATGTTGTTGTGAGGGGCCATCACCTACAAAAATAAAAAATATTAAATTTATATGGCCAATTTTTAAATATCATTGAAGTAGTTCATTAATATTAAAAAAAAAATCTGCAATGTAATTATTTACCTGGTCCTCTAGTGACGCCTACACCTTCTTCCACAAACCACAGGTCAGAAGGTCCACGTCAACACAGGTTCTTTCCCTTAACGCTGGCCCGAAGAGCTTTGTAATGGCTCTTCTATTTCCCTTTCGGGAAACCTACACCCACAATTAAATTGAGAAATTTCCCTTTTGCTTCGGGAAATCGGACTTCGCCCTTTCGTGAATCCGTTGGTCATGTGCTTGTCTTTCAGATCCCCGAAACCCGAAAACCATCAACGCTGAACTGTCCTCTTCTCTTTCGGACTTTTCCTTATCACGATTTCGGTGGTCGCGGTGTCAAGTAACTTGTCCCCGTGATTCTCGAAACCCGATGTTCCGAATTTATGACACACTCACGAGGTTTGAATTTTCAACGCCACTTCACTTCGATCGGGGTTTCAGAATTCGCAATATCGTGAATCCTAATGCAAAGAATTCAGAACTTCACTCCCCAAAACTACGAAATGGTCAATGGAGGTTGACTCCATGTTGACAGTGCGCCACCTGTCCACTCGCTGACTCTTTTGTGGCCCACATAAATCCTCTAACCTTTTCGGGACTTCGCATTTCGTTATTTCGCAATTCCTGTTGCAAAGTTTACGGGACTTCAATCCACGAAAACCCGATATAGAAACCCACGTGTAAATCCAACGGCCCTTGTGGCTTGGATCTATGGTCCTACTCCTCCTGAACTTATAACATTTTAGGAATACTCGTCATATCTCCCCTGCTCCTCCGTGAGATATAACAGCTCACGAGACTTCACGAATTCTCTTCAGAGAATTTCGATCGTCCGTTCTTTATTTGAGAACTCGTCCTCCTGTGGTCTGACGTCGCTATGCCTTCCTTTGACTCCTTTGAAGGTTCAAATCCTTCTGAACTTTCCCAACTCCAAGTCTTTCAAAAAACCCTTTTGCACGCACTCCTTGTGGCAGACCTTCAAACACTTCCAAGTGTTGAAATCCTTCGACTCTGCGCACACCTGCAGCAGTAGTCTTTAAATACTTCACTCAGGTTCACGGTCCTGAGGCTTCACTCGGCCTGCACACTCCTTTCACGTCTCCTATGGACAACTGCACTTTTGTGGAAATGAGAACAAAAGCTTCCTCTCTTGAGATTTCAGAGACAACCCTCTGAACACCTTGTCGACGCACTCCTTGCAGACGACTCAACTGCACTCCTTGCAGGAACTCTTGCTCAAATAGAGAAACAATTGAAACTCATTCCTCTCCTCTTTCCTCACAGATTTCAAACATTCAACAAGAAATCATTCATACCTAGCATGAAAGAAATTGCATGACAGAAAGAGTAAAACATTCATGAGCATAACATTCAAAGATGCATACACAGAGAATATATGAACACCATGAGTCTAAATCACATCTTTCTTGTATTAATTCAAAACTTCTGTACATGGGGTCTTCTACACAGCTCTCTTATTCTATTATATTCTCTTCATACACTCATAATGCCCCCTATTACAATACACAAGGAGGGTGTCTATATCTCATTTTCCTCTTGCGCGCTCTAAAACTGCCTAATCTACACATTCAATTCTACCTACTTGCATTAACTACTATAAATGCCTCCTACCTACTAAGGATGAGAGAAAATCACTCAAGGTCCAATTACATTATACAATTATGCCTCCACTTGATGTTTCATTAATGGTTCAAGATATTTCAAAATTTGTGCTGGCGCTTTCCAGCTGTCTTTTTGCTTCTGCGTTGGCTTGCTTGAGATGCTCCTGCATCATACTCCCTGACTTGAAAATTTTCATGGTCTCCTGTCCATGAGCTCGCGCACTGTCTATCCATGCTTATGTATCTCTGATTCATTCTCCCAGGTGGCATCTTCAACTAGATGGTTCTTCTAGTTGACTAGATACTCAAAGTATTGCTTTCGTCTGGTCTTCTTGCTCACCCTTTTGTCCAGTATGCACTCCATCTGTGGCTTATCTGCAACTGGAATTTGCTTTGTCCACTGGATCATTGGCTGTTCATTTCCTGTCCTTGTTTCCTCAGCTTTATATGGGTACAAATCTGAGATATTGAATATCGGAGAAATTCTGATCCCATCGGGTAATTCAATCTCATAAGCATTTGCCCAAATTTCTTCAAGACCCTACATGGCCCGATTTTCTTCATCTTCAGCTTATTATATGTTCCTCTCGGAAACCTTTCCTTTCTTAAATGTGCCAAAATCAAGTCACCAATCTCAAATTGAAGTTGTCTCTTGTGTTGATTTGCTCTGCGCTTATACTCTTGATTCAAATTTTGCAATCGCTCCTTCACGTGGCTGTGAAGTTCCCTCATCGCTTCTGCGAAATCTTCTGCACTAACGCTCCTAGTTGCATTCTGTTCTGAATCTCTCAGCTCAGAAATTCCTCTTGGCTACATTCCATAGACAATATGAAATGGACTCTGCCCTGTGCTTCTGTTAACTGAGTCATTATAAGCAAATTCTTCTTGTGGTAATATGTTGTCCCACTGGCTGTGATGTTCTGTCACCAAGCTTCTCAGCAAGTCTCCCAGAATTCTATTTACCACCTCTCTCTATCCATCCATCTGAGGATGATAAGACAAACTAAATGACAAGTTAGTTCCTAGCTTCTTCCATAAGGTCCTCCAAAAGTTCCCTATGAATTTGGTGTAAGCCATGAAGTCGAATGACTTCCTTGAAAAACAGATTTGCAATGTGATTTGCGTCACTGGTCTTATGACATGGAATGAAGTGTGCCATCTTGGAAAATCTATCCACCACCACAAAGATTGATTCAAAACCTCTTTGTTTTCTTGGCAACCCCAATATGAAATCCAGGCTGATTGCATCCCACGACCTTTCTGGTATTGGAAATGGTTGATAAAAACCCGCATTCTTCTTCCTTCCCTTCGAATGCTGGCAAATTCTGCATCTGTCTATGAATCTCTTGACATATGCTCACATTCCCAACCAAAAATATGACTCATTCAATTTTGCGAACGTCTTGTCGTGACCAAAGTGTCCTGCCAATCCTCCATTATGTTTCTCTTTTAGCAAATTCTCCCTCATGGAGTATTTCGGAATACACAATTGACTACCTCTAAAAAACAATCCTTCCTGGATCATGTACTCTACCCACTGGATTCTATCTCTGAGAATTGGACTCTCAGCTGCTTCATACACCTCCTTAAAATCTGGATCACCTCTATATATGTCCCTGAGATCATCAAAACCCAATGTTTTGACTTTGAACTCCTGCAATAGCAAACACTTCCTGCTCAAAGCATCAACAACTTTGTTAGTAGTACTAGAAATATGTTTAATCACAAAAGTAAAATTCTACATGTACTCAACCCATTTAACATGTATCTGATTCAACTTTTCCTATTGAGTCACAAACTACAATGCATGATTGTCACTATATAAGACAAACTCCTTCGAGATTAAGTAATGTCTCCATTTCTTAAATGCATGTATGATAGCATAAAATTCTTTATCATAAGTGGAGTATTTCACTTTCGCCTCATTCAGCTTCTCGCTGAAGTATGTTATTGGCCTGTCTTCCTAACTCAAGACTGCCCCTATTGCAAACCCGCTTGCATCACATTTCACCTGAATTGTCCTTTGGAAATCCGGCAACACCAAAACTGGTTGTTCCGTGATCTTCCTCTTCAACAGATTAAAACGCTTCTCGGCCTCTTCTGTCCAGTGAAAAGACTTGTGTCTTTTCTTCACTATATCCATCATCGGTGCGCTAATTCCACTGAAATTTCTGATGAACTTTCGGTAGAAACTAGCTAATCTGTGAAAACTTCTCACCTCAAATATATTCTTCGGTGATTGCCAATTCTTGATTACCTCCACCTTATCTGGATCCATCCTCAACTCATCTACAGAAATAAAAAATCCCAAGTAAATGATCTCTATCTTCATGAATGAGGATTTCTTCATGTTTATCAATAGCTTCTCTTACTGCAATCTCTGCATCACTGTAGTCAAATGCTTCAGATGCTCTGCCACTGTTTCACTGAAAACCAATATGTCATCTAAATACACAATAACAAATTTTCCGATGAACTCCCTTGGGACTTCGTTCATCAACCTCATGAAGGTACTTGGTGCATTTGTTAAGACAAATGGCATAACAAGCCATTCATACAACCCTTCGTTGGTTTTGAATGATGTCTTCCACTCATCACCTTCTCTCATGCGGATCTGATGATAACCACTTTTCAAATCAATCTTTTCAAAATACTTTGCTCCACTCAAGAAATCCATCATATCATCCATCCTCGGCAATGGAAATCTGTACCTGATGGTTATCTTGTTAATCACCCTTGAGTTAGTACACATCCTCCAGCCTCCGTCTTTCTTCGGATTGAGTACTGTTGGAACAACACACGGACTCAAGCTTTCCCTAACCAATACTTTGTCCAACAACTCCTGGACTTGTCTTTTGACCTCTTCATTCTCTCGTGGCGTCAATCTGTATGCCGCTTTGTTTGGAAAATTGGCTCCTGGTATGAGATCAATGTGATGACTCACACTTCTGATCGGTGGCAACGAACGAGGTAGTTCGTCCACTACTATGTCAGTGAACTCTTCCAGCAGTTTCTGAACTTCTTCTGGTAAATCATCTACTCTTGTGCTGGTCAAAATAATCTTTGGTTTCCTGACAACAATGAACTGTGGATCCTCCTTCTTCTTAACCTCGGTAAGAAGTTCCTTCCCACTCATGAGAAGTACAATGTTGCTTACTTTTGGCTTCACCTCCTTATCCTTAATTGGAAGCAACATGTGAGTCCTCCCATTCTTCTCTAGGGTGTATGTGTTCATTCTCCCATCATGAATCACATTTCTATCATATTGCCATGGTCTACCCAGCAATAGATGACAAACATCCATGGGAATAACATCACATAATATCTTATCATTATATCCTCCTATCTTGAATTCAACTAAACATTGTTTAGTGACAGTTACCTGATGTCCTTTTTGTAGCCATGAGACTCTGTATGGGCTTGGATGATCAGTCGTCTCCGGCTCCATCTTTTCTACCATCTCCGTAGAAACGAGATTATCTGTGCTACCGCTGTCCACAATGACCTTGCATACCCTGTCCTTGGTTTTGCAAGCAGTCCTGAAAAGTCTGGTCCTTTGGACTGAACTCTCCACCTCCTTCTCTGGTGTCAAAAGGAATTTTCGCATCATCAACGATCTTCCGCCTTCAGCATCTTCCGCCTCAACATCTCACCTCTGTGCTTCGACGATGTGAGCTTCTCCACTTTCTTTCTTTTTATCTGGACACTCGTACGACTTGTGCCCATTCTTTCCACATGTGAAGCATGTGATTACTCCACCTCTTCCTCTTCCTCTACCTCTATTACGAGGAAAAGTGTTATTGTCAGCATACTCTGCTCTCTGGTAAGTATGCTGGCCTCTTTGTGAGGTTCCACCTCTCTCAGTTTGAGTCTGAGGTTTCTTCCTGTCCTCCTTAGGCTTCTGATATTTATCCTGGGTAACTGATTTGCCTCTGGGCTAACTTCTGCCTCGGCCTCTTTGACCCTGCTTTCGGCTTAACTTCTCTTCCACTTTTAGAGCCATATGATAAGCATCTTCCACTGTTCATATGGTTACCATGATCATCTCATCCTGGATATCGTATCGTAGGCCATTCATGTATCTGGAAACTTTTTCATCATCGCTCTCACGATGACCTACCCTGATATTCAATTTGTAGAATTCTTCAGTGTATTCTTTCACTGTCATCAACTTTTGTCTCAGGTTCTGCATCCTCCTGAACAGAGTAATTTGGTAATCTCTGGGGATAAATTTCGCCTTCATCTTCACAATCATTCTATCCTAGCTCTTGATCTTCTGCTTGCCTTTGCAGTGTCTGTCAGCTTGTAGTTCATCCCATCACAATGCTGCATGTCCCTTCAATCTTGTGACAGCATGCTTGACCTTCTTGTCTTCTTCAACATCTTCATAGTCAAAGTATGTGTCCAGAGCTCTAATCCAGTCTAGAAGCTCCTCTGCATCCAGATTTCCCTCATAAACTGGAATGTCCATCTTCACTCTTGCACCCATTCTTGCAATAGCTTTGATCAAACGTTCGTTTGCTGCATCTTCAGCTGCAACTTCTTATTCACGTTCAGCCTCATCTTCACTTTTGGAATCACTTAGATACCCAACACTGACTGTGCGTCTTTGTGTTGTCTCCATGTATTCAAGTCTGGCTTGTAGATCATGCATTTCTTTCTCCATGGTTGTATCAGTCATCTGCCTACCTATTCTTCTCGGAATTTCCCTATCCTCTGGTGGATCGAGTGTTTGTCTGTCCCTTCTCCTTGGTGGCATGGTGAATTTCTTCTCTTCTCTGCTACAGAAAGCAAAGAACCTTTCTGGGCTTTGATACCAAACCTGACGCCTACACCTTCTTCCACAACCCGCAGGTCAGAAGGTCCGTGTCAACACAGGTTCTTTCCCTTAACGCTGGCCCGAAGAGCTTCGGAATGGATCTTTTATTTCCCTTTCGAGAAACCTACACCCACAATTAAATTCAGAAATTTCCCTTTTGCTTCGGGAAATTGGACTTCGCCCTTTCGTGAATCCGTTGGTCACGCGCTTGTCTTTCAGATCCCCGAAACCCAAAAATCGTCAATGCTGACCTATCCTCTTCTCTTTCGGACTTTTCCTTGTCGCGATTTCGGCGGTCGCGGTGTCAAGCAACTTGTCCCCACGATTCTCGAAACCCAATGTTTCGAATTTCTGACACACTCATGAGGTTTGACTTTTCAACGCCACTTCACTTCGGTCGGGGTTTCAAAATTCACAATATCGTGAATCCTAATGCAAATAATTCAGAACTTCACTCCCCAAAACTCTGAAATGGTCAATAGAGGTTGACTCCACGTCGATAGTGTGCCACCTGTCCACTTGATGACTCTTTCGTGGCCCACATAAATCCTCTAAACTTTTTGGGACTTCGCGTTTCGTGATTTTGCGATTCCTGTTGCAAAGTTTACGGGACTTCAATCCATGAAAACTTGATATAGAAACCCACGTGTAAATCCAATGGCCCTTGTGGTTTGGATCTACGGTCCTACTCCTCCTAAAATTATAACCTTTCGGGAATACTCCCCGTATCTCCCCTGCTCCTCCGTGAGATCTAATGACTCACGGGACTTCGCGAATTCTCTTCAGAGAATTCCGACCGTCCATTCTTTCTTTGAGAACTTGTCCTCCCATGGTATGACATTGCTATGCCTTCCTTCGACTCCTTTGAACATTCAAATCCTTATGAACTTTCCCAAATCCAAGTCTTTCAAAAGAAACCCTTTGCACGCACTCCTTGCGGCAGACCTTCAAACACTTCCAAGTGTTGAAATCCTTCGACTCTACGCACACCTGCAACAACAGTCTTTAAATACTTCGCTCAGGTTCATGGTCCTGAGGCTTCACTCAGCCTACGCACTCCTTGCATGGCTCCTGTGGCCAACTTCACTTTTGTGGAAATGAGAACAAAAGCTTCCTCTCCTGATATTTCAGGGACAACCCTCTGAACACCTTTTCGACGCACTCCTTGCGGACGATTCAACTGCACTCCTTGCGGGAACTCTTTCTCATATAGAGAAACAATTGAAACTCATTCCTCTCCTCTTTCCTCTCAGATTTCAAACATTCAACAAGAAATCATTCATACCTAGCATGAAAGCAATTGCATGACAGAAAGAGTAAAACATTCATGAGCATAACATTCAAAGTTGCATACACAGAGAATATATGAACACCATGAGACTAAATCACAACTTTCTTGTATTAATTCAGAACTTCTGTACATGGGGTCTGCTAAACAACTCTCTGCTTCTCTTCTATGCTCTTCATACACTCATAATGCCCCCTATTACAATACACAATGAGGGTGTCTATATCCCGTTTCCCTCTTGCACTCTAAAACTGCCTAATCTACACATTCAATTCTACCTACTTGCATTAACTACTATAAATGCCTCCTACCTACTAAGGACGAGATCAAATCACTCAAGGTCCGATTACATTATACAAGTGCACCTCCACTTGATGTTTCATTAATGGTTCAAGATATTTCAAAATTTGTGCTGGTGCTTTCCAGCTGTCTTTTAGCTTCCGCGCTAGCTTGCTTGAGATGCTCCTGCATCATCTAGTCGGCACCATTGAGATGCTCCTGGATCAACTATGACATTCTCTTCCATTGAAACGTCAAAATTTATAAGTACAAAATTTATAAGTACATAATTATTAAGTATATGATTAATGTATAGACATTTTACCGTCATGGGCCTCAGTCACAAGAACATCTTCGGGCTTCACCTCACTGGGATGGGGTTGTTCGGGAGCACCATGATATTATGGTTGTGTTGCACTATCAATGCTCTGTTGTCCAATACTAATGGTTTCATTGATAGTGTTTCTCCCCTGATTAAAACAAAGTAAGACATTAAATTATGGATGATATCAAACATTTACATATTTTATAAGTAATCAAAGGTTAATGTGGACTTATTTTTATTTACCTTATCCCGCAAATTGGATCTTGGGGTCTGCCCCATGCTTTTCCTATGATCAACCACGGCTTTATAACTATACTTGTAACCAAGTTGGAGGTCTTCCGCCGTGGTTTCAGTTCCGAAGTCGTCGCCCTACATTGGATAAGGGTATGGTTTTTTAATGTTTTTGGATGCAATTACCTGAAAGTTGTAAGGTTATACAAATAATATTATTAATATGTTTGGGTACTTATGATTCATGACTGTAACCTCGAGTAGCCTCCCTAGCCTATCTTGTGTTGGCCATGTTTGGAAATCCTTGCTTTGGTTTCATTCGAAGTGTCAAGCAACTTATCATCAAAATTTTCAAGTATGTTATATATAACCACACTTTTATTTCGATCTAAAGAAAAATAAAGTTGGTATTGAAATCAAAATATTGTAATTTAACTTAGTGTACCAGTTGTTTGTTCTCCTGACTTTTTCAAAATATTCTCATTTGCATCATCAATGATTGCCTTCCACTCCCTCACTGGAATTGAGGGAGGACGCTCATACCTAGGATTTCCTTCCAAGCTTCGCCTATAAACATCCTGCATATATTTTAAATATTCACCCACTACAGAGGTGACAATTTTTTTATTGAACGTGTCTACTCCAAAGAGGCCTTCAAGATAATCCATAAGTTCCTTTTTGAGGTTGGAATTCTAGCAATTCCACCTCATGTGTAAGGTTTCCCCAAAAATCATCAAGGCCTTACTCTCTAGGTGCCTATAAAAAAGGTTGTTTCCTACACACAAAAAGATATGAACATTAATTTAAAATTAATAATCTAGATGATTTATGTATGAGAAGGACAAAATTAAATGATTAAAATATGAATTAAATCTACCTGGGAAACTTGATTGTTTTAATCGAAGTCCATTATCGTCAACCAAAAATGTGCATGGAAGAGTCACTATGGTTGTCACACGTCTAGCTCCAGGAAATGCAACCATGTCAACCACATCACCATGAACCTCATCTCTGCCACCATCTCTAGACTCTGATCGAGGTGTGTATGTCTGGCGGTGTGTGTCATGGCTCCAATCTAAATTAGGTGTGGAAGATGGAGAATTAAATAGTACTCTAGCGGTTGCATGACCTCTCACATCAGTACTCTGTAGCGTTTCTATAATGCCACTACTACCTACACTGGGATGAACAGGCTCCAAAAATGACTTTATAAAAAAGAAAATGTTTTTTCGTGAGATAATGTAAAAGTTGAAGAACAAAGTATCATAATTGAACATATGAGTACATTAAAAAAAAAACACTTTAAATTATGGTTATTACCTTATATGTGTTAAGTTGTGACATAAGGAGCTTGATCTTTGCTTTGACGTCGGGAGTTTGATCTAGATGATCTAAGAAGCTAGCAAGTTCCTTGTTCGCTTTAATGATTTTTTTATTTATTAAGACCATTGGATCAGCGGATGAATAAAACCCCTCCTCATTAGTGGAATTATGATCAACATGTCCTACAGACTACATATAATTTCAATAAAAACAATGTTATTTCAATAAAATTATATAAGAAAATAATAAAAAATAACGTAAAATGAAAGTGGAAATTGATAATCATTTACATGTTCTGTGTCTGACCCTTTTCCACGATCATCCTGCCACATTATAATATAATTAGAACCCCCAAATATTTAAAAAATTGTTAATGATAACAAAAACACAATGTGAAAGATAATATTTACAACAATGTTAAAGATAATAAAAAAATATAATGCAATAAGTAGAGTTTTCTTAAATAGGTGTTTTATAAGAACCTGCACACTATTAGTCAATGTTTCTATTCGATTCAAATGGTAATCCACTAATAACTCTTCCCCGGGAGTTATCTTTTTTATTGCGCACATGACTACCCAATTCTCGTCATGTCCCTCATATATGCAATTCAGTTGTTTGTTTGTTGTCCTGAGTCGTGTGTTGTTTATAAACCCTGAGATATTGCCAGAATCTTCAGGCCTTCCATCAATATAGATAGTTGCTCCCTTATTTTTATCCTTGTTTATTAGTTGTATATAATTTGTGGTGAGTGCATATCTCTGCATACTTCGCATGTACCGGACCAACCGCATCCAATCGTTATAATTGTAACACAGTCCGACATAGTCCATCACTTCAGATATTGTATTGTATTTTACAATTATTCCATCCATGAAAAATAGCCCCAAGCCATGCAAGGAGGATGGTGCAATGCGATATGTCCTATTGTTGACAACGAAGTAAACATCTATAGGAGGTAGTTCCTTAGGTACCCATTGTTTCACTAGATGATTATATGTGAGTGGAACCTCTATGTCTCATATGCTCTCATCATCATAAGAGCATGATCCTCCTTTGGCTAGAAAAAATTTCATGTGTCTACAAAATTTTATTCTAACTTTTTCACCTCTGGTCCTTGTTTGCTTATCATATCTTCTAGATGCAATCAAATTTCCCTTTATTTTTCCTAAGCTTTCCTCACTCGATGAAGAAATATATGACAGGTACATGTTTGGTTGTAACTTCAGTTGCATGTGCACGTGTTGTTAGTTAGTAGTCCATCATCATCCTAGTTCTAATTTATGAACTTTTTTCTAAACTTTTTATATCTTTAGTTTTGGATGCACAATTAGACTAGGGTGAAATTACAAATATTAGTGGTCAACCACGTAATTTAATGTGATATCCCTCTTGATTTTGGACATATTAATGTGATAACACTAAGGACATGATAAATTTATCATATGGATCTAAGAAAAAAATATTAGTAAGGTTGTTGTTTGTTGGATTTGTGAAAATTAGAATTATTATAAGAAATGTCCATTGAAGATGAGGGTCAATGCTATGGAGTAAGAAATCCAACCATTAGTTGGTGTGTTGCAAATATTGGGTTCTTAAGTTGGAAATATGTCTAAGGCAAGACGAGAGTAGAATTATACAAATATTAGTTTTGTTCAAGACAAGAGTAGAACTATACAAATATTGGTTTTGTTCAATCCAAGTTGAAGAATAAGTTAGTTATGGCGATAGTTAACAATAGTGCAACCCACATTTTTATGTAGGAAGTAGTGGTTGTTAAACTCAATGTGCAGTTGAAATTGGTGCAGTATTTTTTCAAGGCAGTAAGATATAGTAGTTAGCTAACAGAGACATGTAGATTTTAGCTAGTTTTTATGCCCTCAGAAGAAATTGGCGAACAATACCCGAAATGGTTTGGGATGCAACTTGCAACTGGGCATAAAATGAAAACCGAGACTTGGATTGAGAAACCGTTGACTCCGATGGATTACTGGGATAGGATTTCAGTTAGACCACCCCTCACTCCCAGGTGCCATGCCTCAAAAGTTGCTTTACTCATTGATTTCGAGAACTAGTGATTTTCTCCTCTTGAAGCAAACCAACATTTGGATTAAGGGGTCCAATTTATGAAACCATGCCTCAAGAGTGGATGGATAATTTGTTCACCTATTCCATACCTAAAAAATCTTGCAACATCTCATGGAACTCAAAAATGTTGCTCCATTAGTCTTTTATGCCCTGAGAGGGAATTGGCAAAGAGTCCCCAAAATGGTTTGTGATGCGACGTGCAACTAGGAATAAAACGAAAACCAAGAAATGGTCCCGGTTCCAACCCCTCGAAAGTTTTTTTTTTCATCGATTTCAATAACTAGTCCTTTGTTCAGTAAGAAGAAATGAAACATTTGGATTTAGGGGTCCAATTTATGAAACCATTCCTCGAGAGCGGATATACAATGTGGCCACCTATTTCATGCCTAAAAAATCATGTAGAATCTCATGGAGCTCAAAAATGTTTCTCCGTTAGGATTTTATGCCCTGAGGATGAATTGCCAAGAGTCCCCGAAATGGTTTGGGATGCGACTTGTAAATGGGAATAAAATGAAAAACGAGACTCAGATTGAGGAACCGTCGACTCCAATGGATTCCTGGGATAGGATTTCACCTAGAGCACCCCTCACTCCTGGGTGCCATGCCTCGGAAGTTGCTTTACTCATTGATTTTGAGAACTAGTGTTTTGCTCAGTTTGAAGAAAACCAACATTTGGATTAAGGCGTCCAATTTATGAAACTGTGCCTTGAGAGTGGATGGAAAATATAGTCACCTAGTCCACGTCTAAGAAATCTTGCATCATCTCACGGAACTCAAATTTTTTTCTCTGTTAGGTTTTTATTCCCTCAGGAGCAATTAGCCAAGAGTCCCCGAAATGGTTTGGGATGTGACTTGAAACTGGGCATTTAATGAATATTGTGACTCAGATTAATGAACCATCGACTCTGATGGATTAATGGGATAGGATTTCATCTAGATCACCCCTCACTCGTGGGTGCCATGCCTCAGAAGTTGCTTTAATCATTAATTTCAAGAACTAGTGTTTTGCTCAGTTTGAAGCAATGCAACACTTGGATCAAGGGGCCAATTTAAAAAACCATGCCCCGGGAGAAGATGGATAATTTGGTCACCTAGTCCATGCCTAAAAAAGCTCGCAACATCTCACGGAACCCAAAAATATTGCTCTGTTAGTCTTTTATTCCATGAGTGGGAATTGGCCAAGAGTCCCTGAAATGACTTGGGATGTGACTTGGAATTGGGCATAAAATAAAAATAGAAACTCGGATTAAGGAACTGTCATCTCTGTTGGATTCCTGGCATATGATTTTAGCTAGAGCACCCCTCACTTCTGGTTCCAACCCCTCTTAAGTTGTTTTTTTCATCTATTTTGATAACTAGTGATTTGCTCAATAAGAAGCAATGCAACATTTGGATTTAGGGGTCGAATTTACCAAACCATGCCTCGGGAGTGGATGGACAATGTGGTCACCTATTCCATGCCTAAACACACATGAATAATCTCATGGAGCTAAAAAATCCTGCTCCGTTAGGATTTTATGCCCCAAGGAGGAATTGCCAAGAGTCCCCGAAATGGTTTGGGATGCGACTTGCAACTGGACATAAAATGAAAACCGAGACTCATATTGAAGAACCATCGACTTCGATGGATTCCTAGGATAGGATTTCATCTAGAGAACCCCTCACTCACAGGTGCCATGCCACAAAAGTTTCTTTAGTCATTGATTTTGAGAACTAGTGTTTTTCTCAGTTTGAAGCAATGCAGCATTTGGATTAAGGGGCCAATTTAAGTAACCATGCCTCGGCAGTGGATGGATAATTTTGTCACCAAGTCCATGCCTAAACAATATTGCATCATCTCATAGAACTCAAATTTTTTTCTCTGCTAGTCTTTTATTCCCTGAGCGGGAATTGGCCAAGAGTCCTCAAAATTGTTTGGGATGCGACTTGCAATTGGGCATAAAACAAAAACCGAGACTCAGATTGAGGAACCATCATATCTGTTGGATTCATTTTAGATAGATAACCCCTCACTCCCGTTTCCAACCACTTGGAAGTTGGTTTTTTCATTGATTTCGATAACTAGTGCTTTGCTCAGTAAGAAGCAATGAAACAATTGGATTTAGGGGTCCAATTACGAAACCATGCCTCAGGAGAGGATGGAAAATGTGGTAACCTATTCTGTGCATAAAAAAGCATGAAGAATCTGATGGAGCTAAAAAATGTTGCTCTGTTAGGCTTTTATGCCCAGAGGAGGAATTGCCAAGAGTCCGCGAAATGGTTTGAGATGCAACTTGCAACTGGGCATAAAATGAAAACCAAGACTCGGATTGAGGAACCGTCGAATCTGATNTTCATTGATTTCGATAACTAGTGCTTTGCTCAGTAAGAAGCAATGAAACAATTGGATTTAGGGGTCCAATTACGAAACCATGCCTCAGGAGAGGATGGAAAATGTGGTAACCTATTCTGTGCATAAAAAAGCATGAAGAATCTCATGGAGCTAAAAAATGTTGCTCTGTTAGGCTTTTATGCCCAGAGGAGGAATTGCCAAGAGTCCCCGAAATGGTTTGAGATGCAACTTGCAACTGGGCATAAAATGAAAACCAAGACTCGGATTGAGGAACCGTCGAATCTGATGGATTCCTGGGATAGGATTTCAGCTAGATCACCCCTCACTCCTGGGTGCCATGCCTCAAAATCTTATTTACTCTTTGATTTCGAGAACTAGTGTTTTGCTCAGTTTGAAGAAAACCAACATTTGGATTAAGGGGTCCAATTTATGAAACACTACGTTGGGAGTGGATGGAAAATATAGTCACCTATTCCACGCCTAAATAATCTTCCATCATCTCACGGAACTCAAAAATGTTTCTCCGTTAGGTTTTCATGCCCTCGGGAGTAATTGGCCAAGAGTCTCCGAAATGATTTGGGATGCGACTTGCAACTGGGCATATAATGAATATCGAGACTCATATTGAGGAACCGTTGACTCAGATGGATTCCTGGGATAGGATTTCATCTAGAGCACCCCTTACTCATGGGTGCCATGCTTCAGAAGTTGATTTAATCATTGATTTCGAGAACTAGTGTTTTGTTCAGTTTGAAGCAATGCAACATTTGGATTAAGGGGCCAATATATGAAGCCATGCCTTAGGAGTAGATGGATAATTTGGTCACCTATTCCATGCCTAAAAAATCTTGTAGCATCTCACAGAACTCAAAAATGTTGCTCCATTAGTCTTTTATGCCCTGAGCGAGAATTGGCCAAGAGTCCCCAAAATCGTTTGGGATGCGACTTGCAACTAGGCATAAAAAAAAAATCGAGACTCCGATTGAGGAACCTTCATCTCTATTGGATTCCTGGCATAGGATTTTAGCTAGAGCATCCTTCACTCTCAGTTCTGACCCCTCGGAAGTTGTGTTTTTCATCGATTTAGATAACTAGCGCGTTGCTCAGTAAGAAGCAATGCAACATTTGAATTTAGGCATCCAATTTACGAAACCATGCCTCGAGAGAGGATGGACAATGTGGTCACCTATTCCATGCCTAAACAAGAATGAAAAATCTCATGGAGCTCAAAAATGTTGCTACGTTAGGTTTTTATGCCCTCAATAGCAATTGACCAAAAATCCCCGAAATGGTTTGGGATGCGACTTGCAACTGGGCATATAACAAATATCGAGACTCATATTGAGGAATCATCACCTTTGATGGATTCTTGGGATAGGATTTTATCTAGAGAACCCCTCACTCATGGGTGCCATGCCTCATAATTTTCTTTAATCATTGATTTTGAGAACCAGTGTTTTGCTCAGTTTGAAGTAATGCAACATTTGGATTAAGGGACCAATTTATGAAAGCATGCCTTGGGAGTGGATGGATAATTTGTACACCTAGTCCATGCCCAAACAAGCTTTCAGCATCTCATGAAACTAAAAAATATTGCTCTATTAGTCTTTTATGACATGAGCGGGAATTGGCCAAGAGTCCCCGAAATGGTTTTGGATGCAACTTGCAACTGGGCATAAAATGAAAATTGAGACTCGGATTGAGGAACCATTGTCTCTGTTGGATTCCTAGCATAGAATTTTAGCTAAATCACCCCTCACTCTTGGTTCCAACCTCTCGGAAGTTGTTTTCTTCATCGATTTCGATAACTAGTGCTTTGTTCAGTAAGAAGCAATGCAAAATTTGGATTTAGGGGTCCAATTTACAAAACCATGCCTCTGGAGCAGATGGACAATGTGGTCACCTAGTCCATGCCTAAACAAGCATGCAAAATCTCATGGAGCTAAAAAATGTTTCTCTGTTAGGCTTTTATGCCCGGAGGAGGAATTGCCAAGAGTCCCCGAAATTGTTTGGGATGCGACTTGCAACTAGGCATAAAATGAAAATCGAGACTCAGATTGAGGAACCATCGACTCCGATGGATTCCCAAGATAGGATTTCAGCTAGAGAACCACTCACTCCTGGGTGCCATGCCTCAAAAGTTTCTTTACTCATTGATTTCGAGAAGTAGTGATTTGCTCAATTTGAAGCAAACCAACATTTGGATTAAGGGGTCCAATTTATGAAAAAATACCTCAAGAATGGATGGAAAATACAGTCACCTATTCCATGCCTATAAAATCTTTCAGCATCTCACGGAACTTAAAAATGTTGTTCGGTTAGTCTTTTATGCCCTGAGTGGGAATTGGCCAAGAATCTCCAAAATGGTTTGGGATGCGACTTGCAACTAGGCATAAAATGAAAACTGAGACTTGGATTGAAGAACCATCGTCTCCTTTGAATTTTGGCATAGGATTTTAGCTATATCACCCCTCACTCTCGTTTCCAACCCCTCAGAAGTTTTTCTTTTCATCGATTTCGATATCTAGTGCTTTTCTCAGTGAGAAGCAATGCAACATTTGGATTTAGGGGTCCAATTTACGAAACCATGCCTCGAGAGTGAATGGGCATGTGGTCACCTATTCCATGCCTAAAAAAGCATGAAAAATCTCATGGAGCTCAAAAATTCTTCTTTGTTAGGCTTTTATGCCCGGAGGCGGAATTGCCAAGAGTCCCCAAGATGGTTTGGGATGCAACTTTAAACTGGACATAAAACGAAAACCGAGACTCGGATTGAGAAACCGTTGACTCGGATGGATTCTTGGGATAAGATTTCAGCTAGATCACCCCTCACTCCCAGTTCCAACCCCTCGAAAGTAGTGTTTTTCATCGATTTAGATAACTAGTGCTTTTCTTGGTAAGAAATAATGCAACATTTGGATTTAGTGGCCAATTTATGAAACCATGCCTCAGGAGCGGATGGATAATTTGGTCACCTAGTCCATGCCTAAAAAAACTTGCATCATCTCATGAAACTCAAAATATTTTCTTTGTTAGTATTTTATGCCCTGAGCGGGGATTGAGGAATCGTCGTCTTTGTTGGATTCCTGGCATAGGATTTTAGCTAGAGCACCCCTCACTCCTGGTTAACTCCCAGTTCATGATTGGATTCTAGTTTCCCTAAACGTTATTTTTGAGGTTGCATGTATTATTGTCCAAGAGGTTGGGAGAATGTTGGGAGAAAGAAGAGGAACCTCACTTATTTTCGAGAAAAGGGACACAACACTCCCTATTGTAGGGGAAGGCTAGTATAAGAAGTAGAATTTACCAGATAGAGGGGGGATAAATGTAGTCTTTGACCACTAATTCCAGAATGGGATCATCCTTTTTAAGTAGGACAAGGACTAAAATATCTTCAAGGGAATTTTATATATTTCCATCAAGGACATGGACAATTCTGATGTGGACAATTTTGCATGGAGGCATTTCTCCTGGACCTCTTCATGAAA
>SNQJ01S0039404.1:0-18173 GCA_010110895.2 Picea sitchensis
CCATATCTCGCACTGTAGTGGGTCCGGCTGATCTGGACGCCCTGGTCCTCTCCATAGGACAGTCGTGCTGGTAGTGTGGCTCCCCACACGTCCAACACCCCTTCTTCGGCCCAGTAGTCCTGGTACCCAAAGTAGAAGATGACTGCCCACCAGCTTGAAACCCTGGTTTGTTCTGCTAAACAGGCCTAAACTATTGCTTCTACAGGCGACGTTGTTGCTGGTGTTGTGGTCCTCAATAAGATGTTCGCTACAGAGGTGGCGGTCCTCGAGGTGTAATGGACGTGGATCCCCTCTGGAAGTCGCGATATCCCAGTGTACGTCTTGCTGGTGTCTGGTGCTGCGATGTTCCAGATGAACCCTGCCCTGTGGGTCTCGCTAGAGTCCTGGTCTGACCCCCACTGATAAGATCCCTCCTCCTCAGCAATGAGGGCCTTTTTGACAACGTCGTGCAAGGTTTGAGGCATCAAGATACTAACCTTTGCATGCAGGCTGTCGTTAAGGCCAAACATGAACCGGTTGACCTTGAGCTTCTCTGTGTAAAGGTGTGGAGCATACCGGAGAAGCTCCATAAAACATGCCTCGTACTCGGGCACCGTATGACCTCCCTGTCGTAAAGTGTTGAAGTCATTGAGATGACGCTCAATGAATTCCTCTGAAAGGTACCTCTCTCGGAACCGTTCCTCGAACGGTTCCCATGAAACATCTTCCACGGCCATGTTCAGCTGTGGCAGGAGCGTCTTCCACCATAGAAGAGCACTCCCCTTCAGTTGGAAGACCGCCATGCGGACCTTCATGTTGGAGGTATAATCGTGAAGTGCGAATCACATCGCCATATTCTCCAACCATGCCTCGGCGGCTGCGCCGTCCGGGGCACCAAAGAACTCAGGAAATTTTACCTTCTCAAGATCACGGTGAATGCTACCGGTAACGGCCGGTGCGCATGGTGGGACCTCTGCGGGTTTTGGCGCCCTAGCCTTGTCTTTGTCCAATCGACTGATAAGAGCCTCTGACATGTGCTGGAAGGACCTCATCATCCCAATAACATCACCAACCACTATCTGCTCCTGTCTGAGAACTTGCTCGCCTCCCTGGGGGTTAGACCCCTCAGGCGTGGATGCTGCTAGAGGCATCACGCCTCCTCCCCTAGCACCCCATCGTCTGCCTCCGCGGCGTCCTCTAACCATGATTACCTGCATGCACACAATCAACTCAATTAGCAATAGTATAATCAATCTAATCATGTCAACAAAAGCCGTAGCGAATCCCAATTCGCGGGTCGAATCGACTCTGATACCATATGTAAAGACCCTCGTTGTTACGAAAACAACTCTGATAACAGGTGCAAATTTTTTTTGTTTTAAATGTGTGTGTGCACGTGTAGAAAGGAAACAGACACACGTGACTCTACGTCACCACCCGACGACTAACAAGATGCAACCACGATGATCACAACAAGAAGACAAGACGCACAACAAGAGATGCAAGCAATGAACGACCCAAGACATAAGGCGCACAATGCAAACATTTAATGACATACTGGGTTGTGCCCAGTACGAACATAGAGGGAAGAATCCATGGTAGTATATCTTACTATTTCTACACAGGAAAGCAAGGCATTTAATCTTAGTCCTCTGCTCTGGAGAGAGAGAAGGTCAGATAGGCTCCTGGCCGACTGCTCAGGCAGAAACTAGTAATCTCTGTTAGGTGTGTCGCAAGAGCGGAAACCCTGCCTTTAAAGGGCCTAAGACTCTTGATACGGCACTGGATTCCTTACGCAGAAGGATCACACACAGAGACATAAATACTAAGGCTACAAGGAGGTGTCTATATCCCGCCCGACACAAACAACCATGCAATGCAAGAGAACCAAGTACTACAATCTCAAGGGAAACCACAACCTCGACGGAAGATGCAAGTTAGAAGGACACCGACAACGACCAACCACTAGAAGGACTCATTGACTTCAATTACAAACCACTTACCCCAGTTGACTTCTATTAGACGACGAATCACCAACCCATTCTTAATAGGTAAAATCAACTAAATTCCATCCCCATCTACTAAGCCATGGTGACTCCTCGTACTTAATTTCAAGGATAGTTCATGATATATGTTTACCACTGACCATAAACTACAATAACATACCATGAATGAAAACTTTCACTACATTACCTCACTTACCTTGCAATGGGGTTTCATCCACAACTCATCTCATATGTTAGTATCAATAAATAAACTGCCATGACATCTTCGTAAAAACTAGCGTCATTACATTATAATATATAGACTTCGCAATTCACTAACTAAATTCATGATAACTACAATGGCATCACCATAGCACTAGAATTATTAAATGAACCAAACCTCTTCTACTAATTCATAATACTCTATGGTGCTTGGTTCAAGGAACCTCATAATTTATAAATCATCAATAACTAAAGATTCAATAGCATTATCATAAGACCACAATTTCATTATTTTTTCTATAATATCTAACAATAAAATATTAATGATGCTGCCATGACATAATAAACATGTTACAATTATATCCCATTAACTCCGCAAAAATAGCAGTCACCTCATATTCTATGTGTTTCCCAACAACCCACTACAAATCAATGCCCTAATAGGGTGGCACAATTTCATGTTGAGTTACAAGTTGCAGGAATAACATTTACATATCAAGATGGTGATCATTAATAAAGATGGTAAGGAGGTTAGCACCACTTATTCCAACCTCCACTGCGAGCCTTGCCAGGTAAGTCTAATGCGCATAAAATTCTCGAGGTACAATCTATTAAATGGACATCCATTAGTGGGCGAGTTACCAGCCCTAACCTTAAAATTAAATACATCGCATTCATTCACCCTCCCCTCAACAGATCGTAATAATTTATTGTACATAGATTCAAGACCTTACCCTTACATGATGTAATGAGAATAATTTAAATAGCCCTGCAATGAACTAACCATTTCTTTTATTTTTTATTTTTTTTTCTTCTTCTTTTTCTTCTTTTTCTTACTAATATAACTTTGTAAAGTAAATAGCCATAATCCTTCCCCTTTTTTTTCATATTTTAAAAGCATCACCATTACATGCTGCAATCAATAAATATATCAACAAACACAAGGTTTACATAATCTTTTCAAGCATATAACTTTTATTGAACTCATAACCTTTATTCAATTGGAACATAAATTTTTCTTAAAAATATATAGATACATATAATAATAGATTGAGTTAACTCATACAATAATTTCATTGAAGGAATAACTTCCATTTAACACCACTTCCATTGAAAGTTCATTAACACATTGAAAGCATAACCTTCACTTTCATTCAATGCATAACCGTTTTTGAATAGATTAAATGCTTAAGGATTTAACTATTTTCATTAAAACCCATAAGTAAACGTAGATAGAAGCAATAGTTTTCATTAAAAGATTTGAACTATTTCAGGAACAACACATACGGAAAGCAATAGTTTAGACCAATGTCTAGAGGGCAGAAAGGGTTATTCCGGGAAATAACTTTCATACAAATGCTGGTGGAGAGAAGGTTCCTCTTACAGGGTACTCTTTAATCAGCAAAAACGAAGGGTACAGGGTCTAGAATCTAGCGAACAGAGGGTTCCCTTTTTACCTCTTCGCACAGGAATGGTTCGAAATAATAACCCATAAAGGTTATGAAATGCATGGAGATATCATTATAGACATATATGAAAGAAAGTTTCCCCTGTACTGTGTATGTTATGGAGAAAATGTACAGCCAACGCAATGAGTTTCTTGCCGAACCAGACTGGTAAGGTTGATGGGTAATCGGCTTTACAAGTTGTTATCCATGCAAATTTTTATGGGCATTCAAAAAACAAATACTTCTTCAAACGGACCTGGCCAACTGTGTGCTCAACGGAATCTGGAGGATAAGGGCGAAGTGAAATGGAGGGAAAAAGTACGCTCAGCCATAGCCAAATTAAAACATTTAATCACAACAAATTATTATTTAACTATAGTCTTCTCTACACTATCAAATCGATCACGTACCTTATCTATGAAGATGTAATTAGCTCTCAAACTTGTATTCGAATTAACACAGAAAGATAAGCTAAATTCAACCCTAACTATATTGGTATCAATGGAAACGACAGCCAGCAGTGAAATAAAGTGCCCCAGTCTTGATTGGGATGCCCACAGTCAAGGAAATACACCCCAGCAATTGCCAAATGTCCGTGGCAATGTAAAATCGCCCTCACAGAAGCAAGCACGCCCATACAGAAGTAAGCACACCCACGACAGATTTATATGCCCACCAGCATTCAACAATACTCAGTGTTCAAAACAAATCTCAGTAGATTTTAAAATGCCCATCGAAATCAAACACCCACAGCCAAAGCAAAGTGCCCACGGAATAGTAAAAACGAAATAACATAAACCCAAAACAATTTACCAGAAACCCTAAAACTGTACTAATTATAAAAACGAAAATCTTCAGAAAATACCCCCCTTTTTTCTTGCAGAGTTTAAAGGACGAGGAAATGAAATTTTACATCCATACAATCATAATCTCATCAGTGAATAACTAAGCACTCTACTCTACTAAGTACATGAGCATATCTTTGCCTTGTTGCTTGCCGCAATGACTCCTGTGCTCCTTGCTGCTCCGTTGCCTTGTTGTTTTCCGACCATAGAGACTACACCGGTACCTCCCAGCCAAATGCTAGGGGTACTCTGCTTCCCCCTTAGCCCCCTGAGCCACAAAGGGGCCACACACAGTCCAGACAGTAACCTAGCTTCCCAGCTCGCCTCCAAGGCTGAGCTACCACTCAATCAGCTGAGAAAATCCCCAACTCCTCACAAGCAAGCAATCTAGTTTGCAATTTTGGCAGCATAACAATACCGCATAGTAGATCCCCTTTCTTTTATCCTTTTTTTTGACCTAATTCACATTTTTTTTAAGTTTTTAATCAAAAACCCTCTAAATTCTTTGTCTTACAAGTGTCACTCATCCCCCATGGTTCTCCCAAAATTATTTCCCCCCTTTATTTATTTATTTATTTATTTATTTTTTTTAAACTCAAAGAGGTAAATGCGCTAAGCATCTTTTCATTATATTTTTAAATTCATATATATATATATATTCTTTTAAACTCCCATTAGTTAACTAATTAAATTCTTCTTTTCAAATTTACAACCACCTATTTGAATTAATTTCTTAATCTCTTTATTTTACCCTACACACTTTATGAAGACTCACATTAGCTTAAGTGGGTTTTTTTTTGTTTAATTTTATTATTAGCACATGTATTGTTAGTGCTAGCTAGGAGGAAATGAAATTCTAATGTTACTTGAATGGCAGAGCTATTGTGAGCTAGAATATAATGGCATTGTTATTAGGAGATGGTTAAGTTTTGATTATTATGTTAGGACGAAGTAGTACCTTCACTAAAAAGATAAATTATCAAGCTTATTACTGGGAATGAGGAATGGCCTTATATATGCAATTAAGGAAGGAATTACTTTATGAATTCAATTAAAGAAGGAATTCAATTAAAGGAGGAATTGTTTTTAGTATTTAATTAAGGAAGGAAGCTCCTCAGATTAGGTGGAGGTTTCAAATCAGTAGGGGTAATGAATTTTTAATGTATAGTCTTGAATTATGTATTTTTTTTTTTTGACATAGGGAATCCAATTAACCGGGCTTACCGTTAGGGGAATTGTTTAAGGATTTATTAAGGTGTTGATGTCTTAGGGCTATTTGTATTTCATTCATCCACATTAATGCGACGCGCCCTTCAGACGCACTACATGCTCCAAGGGTGCCATACTACCTCTTGAGTTTCTTTTTTGCGCGTCGTGTCCTTCAGGATGCACCACTTGCTCCAAGGGTGCCACTCGCCAACCGACTAATTGGTAGACATCTATAACCTCTGCAGTCAACACTGCTGTGTGACCTTGTGGGAGAGGGTTTGTTGGACAAGGTTCCCCGCCTTTATTGCACGCCTTTAGAATCATCACATGAGCGACTGTCACCGCCATCATGGCATCGCGGATCCTCGAACTAGGTAATCTAACCTACGGGCCATCCATGGCGGAGTGCTAGTAGTATGGTGGTGGTGGGGTTGTGATCCACTCTCTCCTCAACCTCTAGAACTCGTGTGTGGCCCCCTTTACCCATATGAGTTTGGTCGGCAAGCTATCGTCACCAAGATCATCATCAACAATCATGTCAAATGTCAACAAATCATCAAATCAATGAAATATATCACAAGAAATAAATCAACCCAAATAGCACACTCCCTCACTCAACTGAGTCCATGTTCTACCGGGATGCCTCTCGTGATCCTCAAGGTCCAAAACCCTACAATACAATCAATCAATAGCACTGCCTACATAAATGGTAAAAAATTATGTCGCCTATCATAACACATCATAATCGTGTATAAATGTTTTAACATAAGAAAAGTCCAGATCACTTGCAAGTGAAAGCAAGTGTCCCTCAAATAATAAGTGTTCTCGCAGCCAGAGAGGGATGTTACATTATCAATGCGATTGAGTTGAGGACCCTCCACGATGACATGTATGCATACGGTAAGCGAGGAACAATGTTGATCTTAAGATCAATATTTAATTGTGGTGGAAATTAGGTGATCATCTTGAACTCTTTAAATGTTTTACACATGGAAATCCATCTATCACATATAAATTTGAGGCTTTGAAGCTAGTCTAAAATAGATACGCTTGAGTTTTAATTGAAGGACACTTTCACAGCCTTAACAAATGGAAGAGATAACGTTGGAATGATATATATATATATATATATATATATATATATATATATGTATATATTACTTACTCAAATTCAAGATTTCCGTGTTAGTCAAAAGTAGATGTAGTGGAGTTTATTCATGAAGAGACACTTTCCCAAGAACTTACATAGATGGTTGAGTTTATTCAAGGAAGTAAATTTCACTTAACACATATGTAAGATGGTAAAGCTTTTACATATATATATATATATATATATATATATATATATATATATATATATATATAACTTTAATTTCTATTTGTAAGTCTAGAATTTAATATATTCTTATGTGTAAGTGTACAACTTAATATATCATGTGGTTGTAAAACACACTCTCTATATATATCTTAACTTATATATACATCTATAACTTTAAACGTTTTACTTAGTGAAATTTATCTATCAGTTACAAATTTCTAGCTTTCCAGGTTAGTAAGAAAATATATCTGGTGATAAGTTTATTGGTAGATTTCCATCCATTCTCATATATAACATAACTTCTTATTAATACCTACCTAAGGCGTAGAGGGACTATACCAATTTATAATTCAATGACTTCATATTAATTTATCCCTTTGACTATAAATTTTTGTATTAATCTTTATTGTTCAACTAGAGAACTAAAAACACTATTTTATATAAAAAAAACCTATATGTCATCATCTCATTGGAGAACAGATTCAAAGTCTTATTTCCAACTTTTTTATTCCCATTGTTTTAAATGTTAGCATATCCAAATTTTTATCATCTACACTCTTTTGATTTTTTATTTTTAAATGTTTACATATCCAAAAGTTTTGAGCATCTACACTCATTTTAAAGTGTTTTAAACATGTTTCGCATTACCAATGTAATATCTCTTTAAATATTTACATACGCTGAGGCCTCTTTAAACAAGATCGACAGCTCTTCTTTAAATGTTTACTGAACAGGATTGACAACCTTAAATGTTTACATAACATGCCTCACACAATACATTTTCCTCCATGTTTTTTGATACAATCTTGTTTGCAAGGAATTATGGAAATATTGTTTTCCATCGACATTACTGGTTCATTGGTTGTTTGCTCGCTATTCGCTATTCTCGCCGGATGCTCCTCATTTTACTCCCACTTATCGACATATTTCAATAGATTAGTAAAAAAATGTGGTAATCTCAAATGTGAACTTTCGGGTGGACGCATGAAGATAAAAGGAAAGTTAAATTCTTAGTGGGCAGTGGCATTTGAACATTGGTTTATTTGTAGATTATGGGATGGGGATCAATGGACTTGTGAGAAACAATATGTGTAGTCGCATGATTAGGGGGATTATCAATAGGTTCGAGAAAATTAAGGGATCCTGGAGGATTAGGCGAAGGGTCCACGTGCTTTAACCAGTACAATATTCTTCATTACCTCTTAAGAAAACTGACATGAATTTTTGGTTCATATATCGTACCTTACATCTTCACATACATGGCGGTGGGATGGTGTTGGTTTACCCTCTTGTGCAGGCATTGCAATCCGCTCTATCAACTGAGGTATGGTACTAAATCATGTGCTTGTGTAGCCATTGCAAGACATTCTGTTCACTGTCTATGTTTAGCAAAGGGGTAAACTATAGGTGTAAAGGGTAGAAAAACAATTCCATATCGGAGCCCAATGACAAATGTGTGTAAAGACATATTGCAGTGCATAAGGTAATGAAGGTGACAAATGGATTGTATACGTGGGTATATTTGAGGATCTTATCTTTTATGTAGATGGTTATTATTTGTGTGGATGAGACAAGGTTAACCACATGTCATGGTTTGCAGCATGGTTGACACTAGGCCCCAACGAGCTTTGGTTATTGTTTATGTTTGATTAAATTAGTCTAGATAGTTATCTTTCAAAGTCCCACATGTACGGTGGCCAACCTACATTTGTTGTGTGTGTTCGTATTACTCCATCCTTTATTAATTCGGGAGTTGTACAGATTATGGAATCAGAAACTCTGAAAGTGATGAATAGCTAAAGTCTACAAGTCCTTGATAAGGATGGTTAAAGTAATCTGAGTTAATTAATAGTAGGGCATGAGCAATGACTATGTGAGAAATTACCAGAGACTTCATGCTTCACATTTAAAAACTCCCGAAGTTTTGAATTGGCGCCATGTCTAAGTATGGTTAGAAGAATTCCAAAATTTCACAAAATGATAAATATAAAACAATCGAGAAATAATAACTGAGTGAAAATTCTCTTACAAAACATCCTTAAATGTGACTATTTATATCAAAGAAACATGAATGTATTACTATCCCCAAAAAGTGTTGAACAAAAAATCTGGTATCCATTGAAAATGTTCCTTGTAGAAGAAAATCAAGTAACTAGGTGTAGAAGGGCTAGGTATGGTGCAAAGTTAAGAAAGATGCAAGAAAATTCAACATCATTGTCGGTCCTTATACATATTTATCAGTGACATATTTCAATAATTTATAAAAAAATGCGGTGGACTTGAAAATGCAAACTTCCGGGTGGAGGAATAGACAAAACCAAGTCAAAACATTAATTCTGCTTCTCCTTTGTTGGAAAATTAAATTCCTAGTGGGTAGTGGAGTTTGAACATTGGTTTTTTTTGTAGATTATGGGATGGGGATCAATAAACTTGTAGAAACAAGATGTGTAATTGCAGTATTAAGGGGATTATCAATAGGTTCGGGAAAATCAATGGATCCTGGAGGATTAGGCTAAGGGTCCACATGTTTTAATCAATATAATGTTATTCAATACTTCTTGAAACAATTGACATGAATTTCTGTTGCATAGATAATACCTTACATCTTCTGTTACACTAAGATGGACTGTTGGTTTACCGCCTGTGAAAACATTTCAATCCACTGTCAAATGAGGATAAATCACCCTCTTGTAGAAGAATATAGTTACCAACTTAATGCGAACTGCGACTTCAAAATGAGAACTTTGGCCCAAAAATCCCATAACTTGCATAAAAACATCAAAATCAACCCCAACCTAAAAAGTGGTGCTACCGGGTAGCACCATTTTTAAAATAGGGTCAAAATTACAAAACATTTCAAACATGGGCTTCAAAAACTTAGAAAGTAGCTCAGAAAAAACCTTAAAAACAAAGACTCAAAACAAAATAAGAGTGTTGTTTTGATTTTTCTTTTCAAACATTAAATTTTTAGAATCATTTGAAATCGATTTTTATCACTTGGTACCATTAAAAAAACCCAAAATCAACCACATCAAATTGAAAAGTACTACTACTAATAGCACCCATTCTAAAAATTAAGTGAAAAATGACACATTTTATAATGTGGTAAAAGAACTCATCATTACTATAAACAAAATCATAAAGAAACCCTTAAATGTTTACATTTTAAATGTTATTATCGCAAAGCACAGCAGACAATATTATTAAAAAAACATTTCAAATTTGAATATGTTAATACCGCTTTAATAATATGTGGCTGTACCTAAAATAGATTTATTATTACATATTATTATTATTATAAGAATGTTATAATATAACAATAAAGATATTATAACATTGTTATAAGATAACAATGTATAACAATGTTATATTATGAACATTGTTATATAAAAATATGTGTAGTCACACGATTAAGGGTATTATCAATAGGTTCGGGAAAATCAATGGATCCTGTAGGATTAGTTTAAGGGTCCACATGTTTTAACCAAGACAATATTCTTCAATACCTCTTAAGAAAACTGACATGAATTTTTGGTTCATATATCATACCTTACATCTTCGCATACATGGCGGTGGGATGGTGCTATTTTACCCTCTTGTGTAGACATTGCAAGTCGCTCTATCAACTCAGGTATGGTACTAAATCACCCTCTTGTGAAACTATTGCAATCCATTATGTTCACTGCCTATGTTTAGCAAAGGGGTAAACTATAGGTGTAAAGGGTAGAAAAACAATTTCAGATCGGAGCCCAATGACAAAGGTATAAATACAGATCGCAGTGTGTAAGGTAACAAGGATCTTAGGAAGGTGACAAATGGATTTTATACGTGGGTATATTTGAGGAGCTTATCTCTTGCATAGATGGTTATTATTTGTGTGGATGAGACAAGGTTAACCACATGTCATGGTTTGCAACATGGTGGACACTTGGCACCAACGAGCTTTTGGTTACATTTATGTTTGATTAAATTAGTCTAGATAGTTGTCTTTCAGAGTCCCACATGTACAATGGCCAAACTGCATTTGTTGTGTGTGTTTGTATTACTCCATCCTTTATTAATTCGGGAGTTGTACAGATTATGGAATCAAAAACTCCAAAAGTGATGAATAGCTAAAGTCTATAAGTCCTTGATAAGGATGGTTAAAGTAATCTTGAGTTAATTAACAGTAGGCCTGAGTTAATGCCTATGTGAGAAATTCACTACATGAGACTTTCATGCTTCACATTTAGAAAAATCCTGAGGTCCTGAATTGGCACCATGTCTAAGTATGGTTAGAAGAATTCCAAAATTTCACAAAATGATAAATATAAAACAATCGAGAAATAATAACTGAGTGAAAATTCTCAAGAAAACATCCCAGACTATTGATATCAAAGAAACATGAATGTATTACTATCCCCAAAAAATGTTGAACAAGAAATCTTATCGCCTTTGCAAAATGCCTTTGTAGAAGAAAATTGCAGCTAGGTGTAGAAGGGTTAGGTATGGTGCAAAGTTAAGAAAGATGCAAGAACATTCAACATCATTGTCGGTCCTTATACATATTTATCAGTGACATATTTCAATAATTTATAAAAAATTGCAGGACTTGAAATGCAAATACTGGGTGGAGGATGAAAATAGACACAAAACAACCTAAGTCAAAACATTAATTCTTGCTTCCTTGAAAAAGCTGGAAAATTAAATTCTTAGTGGGCAGTGGAGTTTGAAAACTGTTTTTTTTGTAGATTATGGGATGGGGATCAATAAACTTGTGAGAAACAAGATGTGTAATCACAGTATTAGGGGGATTATCAATAGGTTTGGGAAAATCAAGGGATCCTCGAGGATTAGGCTAAGGGTCCACATGTTTTAATCAATATAATGTTATTCAATACTTCTTAAAAAAAACTGACAAGAATTTTTATTGCATAGATAATACCTTACATCTTCACATACTCATTGTTGGGATGGTGTTGGTTTACCATCTTGTGCAAACATTTCAATCCACTCTATCAACTGAGGATGGTACTAAATCACCCTCTTGTGAAGAACATAGTTACCAACTTAATGCTTAACCGGGTTGTGACTTCAAAATGAGAACTTTGGCCCAAAATCCCATAACTTTGCATAAAAACATCAAAAATCAACCCCCAAATAAAAAGGTAGTGCTACCGGTACAATTTTTAAAACGGTCAAAATTACCACATTTTTCAAACATGGGCTTCAAAAACTTAGATAGTAGCTCCTTTGAAAACCTTTAAATCAACACCTAAAAACAAATAATATGTTTGATTTTTCTATTTTCAAAACGCTAAATTTTGAGAACATTTGAAATCGTATTTTTATCACTTGTCTCTATTAAAAAAACAAAAATCTTAAATCAACTATCAAATTGAAAAGTGTTGTTACCAGTAGCACCCATTCTAAAATTGGGGTATGAAAATGACACATTTTTATGTGGTAAAAGAACTCATCATTACTATAAATAAAATCCTAAAAGAAACCCTTCTTCAAATTCTTACTTTAAAATGTTATTACCATGCAAAGAACAAGTTAATAAATATTATTAAAAACATTTAAATAAATTTGAATATGTTACTAATAAATTTTAATAATATTAGGCCGTGACCTTATAAAAATAGATTATTATTATTATTATTATAACACAATATATTATAACATTGTTATAAGATAACAATAAGATAACATATGAAGACATTATAACAGTCATATAACATAACATTGTTATAATATAACATTATAACATTGTTATAATTTAACAATGTAACATTGTTATATTATAACATTGTTATAAGATAACATTGTTATATTATAATAGTATAATATAACAATATTATAATGCTATATTATAACACTGTTATGATATAACAATGCTATAATATAAAATTGTTATATTATAACAATATAACAATGTTATAATATAACATTGTTATATTATAATAATGTTAGGTTTTGTACTCTACCGCCGAGGCCCCCCAAAATCATTCTAGAGATCCTTTACCATTATATGGAATCACTTAGAAAAAAAGGAGAAGAGAGAGATAAAATTTAAATAGAGTTAGAAACATTAGAAAAAAGGAGGAAGAAAGAGATGTAAAACTCAAATAGAGCTAGAGGCACGATTGATAAAAAATTAAAGATAACCAAACTCAAATAGAGGATAGATTCTTAGGTTCAAGAGCAGAATTGCAAACAATGAAGGATAGAATTCAAGAAATGGAAAACATAAACAATCAACCCAAGAAGGAGGGGTTGAAGAAACATGAGATCCGATGAACCCACTCCAGTCTCAAGATAACTACCCACAAGATCGGACGCTCACGCAGTCAACCACAAGCTACCAATGTGCCTCATGGGACGTGAATATTCAGAATTGAACTCGACCCTCTCTCGCACTCTGCTTGAGAATCATATTTCCTCGACGCATGACCTAGGACGGCAGCACGCTTCCCCAAGACGCAGATGATGACTCCGCCGATGCCCGCTAGGGAAGCTTGGTCAAGATAGCTGACATTCCACTTACGGGTTCTATTGGAGTTAGGTCATTATAGCTGACTCTCCAAGATAGTTTAGCGTGAGGAAGAAGGAAATGGAGATGGAAGTAGGTTAGGGGAGGAAGGATGAGTAGTAATAGTTGAGAAAGTATGGAGATTCATCTTGTGGTGGAAATTAATTTTTTCCCTTCAAAAAAAAGAAAGAGAAATGTATATATATGAATATTCATAATTTTGTAACTAAACCATAGTTGCTTAAAATAAATTTGCCGAACCGAATAATAGTAACTAAAGGATTTCTCAAACAACTAAACATTTGTTGTCTTTATAAAGACTAGTCTTTTGACCTGGATTGGATGCATACATAAATTTCTAAAGGATGAGAGTTTTGATTACATGACGAGACCTAGGCTGTACTAGCTACACATGCATTTCTTGTACATATACACTAGTATGTATGAGTTTCTTGACTTACTTAATGATAATGTCACATTTGTTATGAATGTGTGAACCATGTTTCTTTTCCTCTTGTACCATAAGATACCTTAACTTCGGGACAGAGTTTCCTGAAGGGTGGGTGTATGTAACAACCCTAGTTGAACAAATGTGAAGGATTATTAAGTAAAAATTTAATTAGGGGATTAATCGTCTTAATACGATATTAATTAAATAGGATAGGTATAATAAAACTAATTAAGTAATTATTGATTAATTAATGGTTGCAATTTGATTAATTAAACTACCTATTACATTTAAAAATGTGAGTATTAAATTAAATAAATTAATAAGTTATATAGTTAAATTGAAAGGTTACGTACACAACAAGGGATAACTTATTAATTGCAGAAGGATAAGATATTAAAGAAAGGGGATACGGGGCATTAACGAGAAAGGATAAGAGTAATAAATGGGTTAGGTAGGGAGTAAATGGGGGGGAAAGTCGGTGAAGGAGGGATAAGGAAGGGAAGGAGTTTGACGGGAGGGGATTCTAAGAAAGTTGGGGAATGGATTTTGAGGGCTGGGGGATTTGCAGAGGGAAGGGAAATTCTGAAGTGGGATTGTATCAGTGCACCGGGGTTGCTGGAGGTTTTGGGCAGAGGGGCCAGGATATCCGTTGATATCCTGGAGCTAGGGAGTTACCTAGTTGGCAGGGAGGAAGTAGGTTTTGGGCAGTGTTCAGCAGAAGCAGTCAAGGAGGCAAGCGATAGACAAATGGAGGTTATTAGCATCCGGTTCAGGTATTTCAAATTTTGCAATTGTTTGTAATCAGTTATTAAATTTATTATATGTTGTTAAATTTAAGTTAACAAAGTTATTATTATGAAGAATATTACTCTGTTATGAATTTTAATAGATAAATTGATGTTTTAATCTCTTCGGCCCCTACAGAAAGTCACAACTCGAGAGATAGGATTAAATATCTAGAAGAAAAACTGACCAACAATTTGACCCTCAGTAATATGGAAAACAAATTGGATATCAAACCCATCAAAGAGGAAATGAATAAGCTAATCGAATTGGACCATGAGCGTAACAAAAGAGCCTTGAACCTCATAATTTTTGGTATAAAAGAACAACAAAAGGAGGATACACTAGCAATAGTAAATGAAGAATTAAAAAATAAATCACAAATTGATACAACTTACCTCATAGAAGCAAAGAGGCTAGAAAAAATAATTGATCACAAAGATAGGCTGATCCATGTCAAAGTAAGTTGTAATGACCATAAATATAGCATACTTAGTAAATCTTCAAGCTTAAAAGGGTCAAGAATATTTATAAATGAAGACCTCATTTCCGAAGACCAAGATGAATTAAGGAAGGAATTTCAAAAGATAAAAGAAGCCAGGAAAGAAGGAAAATGGGCAATAATTAGAAATCAAAAAGCTATTGTTAGGGATGGAGACCAGAAGGATAATAATAAATAGGAATTTGGGACACTTGGGATCCTTTTTTGGAATTGTCGTGGCTTTCCATGGCGCAAAGGCCCTATGATAAGTTGGATCCTGAGTGGTATTGATATTATCTGTCTAGCTGAAACTTGGGAGCATGATGAGTCTAAGGTCCCTAACATGGAATGATTTGTCTTATGGTCGGCATGCAACAAAAAATCCCACCATAGAGGGATAGGAGGCACAGCTTGTTATATTGGAAACGAAATTTCTCCTCACAATCAACTTCATAAGATTGACCCTTTTAATCAATACATTTGGATAGAAATTTTAGACACCAATGCTAAGAAGATGTATATAACAATTTGTTATTTTTCACCTATTAATTCTACTTTTTATAAAAAAATAATCTAGATAAAAATTGTCCCTATAATAATTTAGAACAAGATATTTATAATTTGAAAAATGAAGGTAATATCCTCCTGCTAGGAGACTTTAATGTTAGGATTGCAACTAAACAAGCTACTCTTTTAAGTGATGAATCCAACCATAATCCTTTATGGCTAGATGAGGACCTTGTTTTATCTAATAGCTATAAAAGAATCTCTCAATACCTAATTGAGAATTTGTTTGGTACTGAGTTGGTCAAGCTCTGCAGCTCTCAAGACCTAATAATTTGCAATGGAGTAATGAAGTGGCCAAACTCCTACCAAATGACCTGTATTCATGGGCTAGGTAGTAGTGTTGTATATTATGTGATATTTGATATTTGATATCCTCGTTTCCAACCAAATAACAACTTTTGACCTTTTAAATGTCCATGAGCCTGACTCTGATCATAAACCTTTAACCCTAACTCTAAAATTTTCCATGCATAGGAGAATCATTGAAGAGAATTATGATCATCAAAGGAATTTGTTCTTTGACAAAAGTAAAGTTGACATTTTCTTAAAGGATTTAATTAGTAAATTAAAACTCCTAACTTATAAGGTCAACATTGAAGAACTCTATCATAATTTTACAACTACCCTTTCCACTTCCATTAACAAGTTCTCTTTCAAGGTGTCCCATAAAAAGAATAATAGAACAACCAACCCTTGGTATGATAAAGAATGTAAAATTTCTAGGAAAGTCATTAGGGATGCTTCTAATGAGCCCTTAAAACTTGATAAGATCAATATGTACAAAGCCCTAATTAAAAGGAAAAAAAGATACAATATCAATAAAAGGCAAGCGAAACTTTCACAACTATACAAGTTGGATCCTAAGAAGTTCTAGAGCCAAATTCTAAAACTCAATACTAAGGAAAATAATAGGATTCCCTTAACGGACTGGAATTCCTACCTTACAAGTCTTTACGAGTTCCCTAATGCCATGCACACCATTCCTATTGTCCCTACAAAGGAAGAAGTTTTTTCTTTAGATGACATAGAGTTCGGGGTTAAGCGCCTCAAAAATGGAAAAGCTAAGGACATTGAAGGCTACCAAGATGAAAATTTTAAAATAGGAGGGCCAATCCTTATCCCTCACATACACAATCTCTTCAATTTAGCTGTCAAGAAGGGCTTCCCTAAACCCTTGACACAAAGCCTCATTGTTCCTATTTTTAAAAATGGGGATAAAAACTTTCCCTCTAATTATAGGACCATTATGATTAGCCCGATTTCAGCCAAGCTTTATGGAATCATTTTGTAAAAGAAGATTAGCATTTGGCTAGAAAGTCCCAGTAAAAGAGATAAAGGCCAGGCTGGGTTTAGGAGATATCATTCAACTATGGACCATCCTTTTACCTTTAGGATCATTGCAGAGGAGTTCCACAATACTAAAACCAATCTTTTTTGTTGTTTTGTTGACTTTAGAAAAGCTTTTGATATGGTTCCTAGGAAAAACCTTTGGAATAGGTTGGAAGAGATAAAAGTGCCTCTTGAGTTGAGGGATGCTGCAATAAGGATGTATGAGAATGTTATTGCTAAGTTTAAAAACACCGAGGGCTAGTCAAAAGAGATTAACTACAATATCAGAGTCAAAGAAGGTTGTCCCTTGTCCCCTACCCTTTTTGGCATTGTTATCGCACGGTTTGTAGGAGAGGTCCAAGAGCTTGAGTCAGGGCTTGAAACCGGCGTAACAGGAGATTCCCCACCCACTGTCACCTCAATGGGGAGATCTTTCTATTTAGGAGGGCAAGTCCAAGGGAGACGTCCCTAAGGCAATCCGGATTTAAGGAAGGCTAAAGAGTAAAGACCAAGTCAAGGAAAACCCCTTCCACAGATTGCTGCCCACGAGAGATAGTCAGGAAGATGAGACCACTAATGATGCACCTGTTTGCGAGACAAAACAAAGGAAACTAGAATGTGCTTTGCAGTGGGTTAGTACTTCATGAAATCAATGACTATCTTTAAATGTATATATGAGCAATGAATTAATGCTATTATTGACGAAGTCAATGATGGCTAAACAAAGCAAAGACTTATATTACTTCTCCAATAAAGCATAAAAGGCAAATCAACATTTAATGTTCACAATTCAACCATGTATCATATCATTAATGCAATGTCAAATCAGCTCATATACATATGATTTCTGCGTCACCTATATTACTTCTGCAATAGGTATGACGTCTACTTGAATCAATAGGTTAATAACATGACAAAGAGTGAAACGTTTGAACAAATAAGCTTACAGTTATAATCAATGACTCAATGTCAATCAATGTAGAAGGTAAAAGTCACAACGTTTTGAGCATAAACAAGATATCCAAGTAATGTGACGTCACCT
>SNQJ01S0039404.1:35770-54793 GCA_010110895.2 Picea sitchensis
AAACAAAAAAAAAACCCACTTAAGCTAATGTGAGTCTTCATAAAGTGTGTAGGGTAAAATAAAGAGATTAAGAAATTAATTCAAATAGGTGGTTGTAAATTTGAAAAGAAGAATTTAATTAGTTAACTAATGGGAGTTTAAAATATATATATATATATATGAATTTAAAAATATAATGAAAAGATGCTTAGCGCATTTACCTCTTTGAGTTTTAAAAAAAATATATAAAAATAAAGGGGGGAAATAATTTTGGGAGAAACATGGGGGATGAGTGACACTTGTAAGACAAAGAGTTTAGAGGGTTTTTGATTAAAAACTTAAAACAAATGTGAATTAGGTCAAAAAAGAGGATAAAAGAAAGGGGATGGAGGGAAAGAAAGGGGATCTGCTATGAGGTATTGTTATGCTGCAAAAATTGCAAGCTGGACTGATTGCTTGTGAGGAGTTGGGGATTTCTCAGTTGATTGAGTGGTAGCTCAGCCTTGGAGGCGAGCTGGGAAGCCAGGTTACTGTTTGGACTGTGTGTGGCCCCTTTGCGGCTCGGGGGGCTAAGGGGGAAGCAGAGGACCCCTAGTGTTTGGCTGGGAGGTACCGGTGTAGTCTCTACGATCAGAAAGCAACAAGGCAACGGAGTGGCAAGGAGCACAAGAGTCATTGCGGCAAGCAACAAGGCAACGGTATGCTCATATACTTAGTAGAGTAGAGTGCTTAGTTATTCACTGCTGAGATTATGATTGTATGGATGTAAAATGTCATTTCCTCGTCCTTTAAACTCTACAAGAAAAAAGGGGGGTATTTTCTGAAGATTTTCGTTTTTATAATTAGTACAGTTTTAGGGTTTCTGGTAAATTGTTTTGGGTTTATGTTATTTCATTTTTACTATTCCGTGGGCACTTTTCTTTGGCTATGGGCATTTGATTTTGATGGGCACTTTAAAATCTACTGAGATTTGTTTTGAACACCGAGTACTGTTGAATGCTAGTGGGCGTATAAATATGTCATGGTTGTGTTTACTTCTGTATGGGTGTGCTTGCTTCTATGAGGGTGATTTTTCATTGCCACGGATGTTTGGCAATTGCTAGGGTGTATTTCCTTGACTGTGGGCATCCCATTCGAGACTAGGGCACTTTATTTCACTGCCGGTTGTCGTTTCCATTGATACCAATATAGTTAGGGTTGAATTTAGCTTATCTTTCTGTGTCAATTTGAATACAAGTTTGAGAGCTAATAACATCTTCATAGATAAGGTATGTGATTGATTTGCTAGTGTAGAGAAGAGTATAGTTCAATAATAATTTGTCTTGATTAAATGTTTTAATTTGGCTATGGCTGAGCATACTTTTTCCCTCCATTTCACTTCGCCCTTATCCTCCAGATTTCGTTGAGCACACAGTTGGCCAGGTCCGTTTGAAGAAGTATTTGTTTTTTGAATGCCCATAAAAATTTGCATGGCTAACAACTCGTAAAGATGATTACCCATCAACCTTTACCAGTCTGGTTCGGCAAGAAACTCATTGTGTTGGCTGTACATTTTCTCCATAACATACACAGTACAGGAGAAACTTTCTTTCATATATGTCTAGAATGCTATCTCCATGCATTTCATAACCTTTATGGGTTATTATTTCAAACCATTCCTATGCAAAGAGGTAAAAAGGGAACCCTCTGTTCGCTAGATTCTAGACCCTGTATCCTTTGTTTTTGTTGATTAAAGAGTACCCTGTAAGAGGAACCTTCTCTCCACGAGCATTTGTATGAAAGTTATTTCCCGGAATAACCCTCTCTGCCCTCTAGACATTGGTCTAAACTATTGCTTTCGGTATGCATTGTTCATGAAATAGTTCAAATATTTTAATGAAAACTATTGCTTCTATCTACGTTTACTTATGGGTTTTAATGAAAATAGTTAAATCCTTAAGCATTTAATCTATTCAAAAATGGTTATGCGTTGAATGAAAGTGAAGGTTATGCTTTCAATGTGTTAATTAACTTTCAATGGAAGTGGTGTTAAATGGAAGTTATGCCTTCAATGAAATTATTGTATGAGTTAACTCAATCTATTATTATATGTATATATATATATATATTTAATACAAATTTATGTTCCAATTGAATAAAGGTTATGAGTTCAATAAAAGTTATATGCTTGAAAAGATTATGTAAACCTTGTGTTTGTTGATATATTTATTGATTGCAGCATGTAATGGTGATGCTTTTAAAATATGAAAAAAAAGGGGAAGGATTATGGCTATTTCCTTTACAAAGTTATATTAGTAAGAAAAAGAAGAAAAGGAAGAAGAAAAAAAAATAAAAAATAAAAGAAATGGTTAGTTCATTGCAGGGCTATTTGAATTATTCTCATTACATCATGTAAGGGTAAGGTCTTGAAGCTACGTACAATAAATTATTACGATCTGTTGAGGGGAGGGTGAATCAATGTGATGTATTTAATTTTAAGGTTAGGGTTGGTAACTCGCCCACTAATGGATGTCCATTTAATAGATTGTACCTCGAGAATTTTATGCGCATTAGACTTACCTGGCAAGGCTCGCAGTGGAGGTTGGAATAAGTGATGCTAGCCTCCTTACCAGCTTTATTAGTGATCACCATCTTGATATGTAAATGTTATTCCTGCAACTTGTAACTCAACATGAAATTGTGCCACCCAATTAGGGCATTGATTTGTAGTGGGTTGTTCGGAAACACATAGAATATGAGGTGATTGCTATTTTTGCGGAGTTAATGGGATATAATTGTAACATGTTTATTATGTCATGGCAGTGTCATTAATATTTTAGTGTTAGATATCATAGGAAAAATAATGAAATTGTGGTCTTATGATAATGCTATTGAATCTTTAGTTATTGATGATTTATAAATTATGAGGTTCCTTGAACCAAGCACCATAGAGTATTATGAATTAGTAGAAGAGGTTTGGTTCATTTAATAATGCCAGCGCTATGGTGATGCCATTGTAGTTATCATGAATTTAGTTAGTGAATTGCGAAGTCGTTATATTATAATGTAATGATGCTAGTTTTTACGAAGATGTCATGAAAGTTTATTTATTGATACTAACATATGAGATGAGTTGTGGATGAAACCCCATTGCAAGGTAAGTGAGGTAATGTAGTGAAATTTTTCATTCATGGTATGTTATTGTAGTTTATGGTCATGGTAAACATATATCATGAACTGTCCTTGAAATTAAGTACGAGGAGTCACCATGGCTTAGTAGATGGGGATGGAATTTAGTTGATTTTACCTATTAAGAATGGGTTGGTGATTCGTCGTCTAATAGAAGCCAACTGGGGTAAGTGGTTTGTAATTGAAGTTGATGAGTCCTTCTAGTGGTTGGTCATTGTCGGTGTCCTTCTAACTTGTGTCTTCCGTCGAGGTCGTGGTTGCCCTTGAGATTGTAGTACTTGGTTCTCTTGCATTGCGTGGTTGTTTGTGGCGGGCGGGATATAGACACCTCCTTGTAGCCTTAGTATTTATGTCTCTGTGTGTGATCCTTCTGTGTAAGGAATCCAGTGCCATATCAAGAGTCTCGGGCCCTTTAAAGGCAGGGTTTCCACTCTTGCGACACACCTGACAGAGATTACTAGTTTCTACCTGAGCAGTCGGCCAGGAGCCTATCTGACCTTCTCTCTCTCTGGAGCAGAGGACTAAGATTAAACGCCCTGCTTTCCTGTGCAAAAATAGTAAGATCTACTACCATGGATTCTTCCCTCTGTGTTCGTACTGGGCACAACCCAGTATGTCATTAAATGTTTGCATTGTGCGCCTTATGTCTTGGGTTGTTCATTGCTTGCAACTCTTGTTGTGCATCTTGTCTTCTTGTTGTGATCATCGTGGTTGCATCTTGTTAGTCGTCGGGTGGTGACGTAGAGTCACGTGTGTCTGTTTCCTTTCTACACGCGCACACACACATTTAAAACAAAAAAAAATTGCACCTGTTATCAGAGTTGTTGTCGTAACAAGGAGGGTCGTTACAGATAAATGGATCATCAGTCTCTAAGGTTCTGATCAAGCAAATACACAACAGTGTGCCAGAACTAACCAATATTCCTTCAAAATTATTTGTAGAATATAGATTTCTGGTTGTTAAGTTTTCAGTATGCAACATACCCATTGTCTAAATACAGTAAAAGAAGCTTGGAAATTGTTTGAATGCATTGCTATTTACAATGACAAACCATAGTCTTAAGAGGTAAGGCACACAAGGGGTCACTAGCACCTGATAGCAAGACTTGTTGAGAGGCATTGGGAAAAACCTTTAATTTGGTGAATAAGAACCGAAACCTAGTGGAATTGCATCCCCTATCTCTCCAATGTCTATGTTATTAGCATCAGTGTGTTTTAAAATTCATAAATGCCATGCCATACTTCTTTTCTTTGGACCTGATAGTATCAGAGTGTTTTAAGTAATAAAATAAAGCTCTAGATACAATATTATGATCCAACATTTTTGTAAACACTTACAAAAGAAATAATTTGTTCTATGTATCCATATGATAAGAGAGTATTACAAATTAGTTTCATATCAAAGTGTTTTAAGTAATAAAATAAAGCTCTAGATACAATATTATGATCCAACATTTTTGTAAACACTTATAAAAGAAATAATTTGTTCTATGTATCCATATGATAAGAGAGTATTACAAATTAGTTTCATATCCCAAGCATATCACAATCATTCTTGACCATGGAAGTGATGTTTTTTGTAGATATCATTAGAAAATAATAAATTTTCCTAGACCTTCAGGCCTTTGTTGAAAGGAGGTAATTCTATCAAAACATTATAAATCCATGAAGATAGTCTACTTGCTTTGTAGGGCCCTAGGAACATGAAAATATTGAATGATTGCAACCATTGATTATTAAGTATGCCAAGATATCTATAGTTTGTATATTTATAAGGTCGATATGAACACAAAGCTAAATGAAATTTCTCATCATGACCACCAAGTATGTGGTTCTTATTGAGGACATTGATTGCTCACTCTATTTTTCAAACCAAGAAAAAAAGTGTGACAGAGTGGATGCTAGAGAATTATCTTATTGCATAGATATAAGGATAAAATGAATTATGTTACCTTTTCCATATATTACTTAAGAATCCCACCAAGGCATGATCCAGGTCCAAGTGGATACTAGTGGCCATTCTTTTGTCATTCTTTGTAATTGTGGGTTCTACACTTTTGGGGTTGTCTGAATCCCTACACAACTGTGATATGGATATTGGTGGACACCCACCTAATCCAACTAAATTTTTTTGGAAGATTTCATGTTATTATATCTTTCTATACTTCCAGGCCCATTTTGGGGTCCTAAATAGTGATTTTTTCTCTTTCCACAATCCAACTATAGAAGGAGTCATAGTTTGATGGAATAATGTGTAGTTCTCGAAAATACCTTTCCAATGGTATATCAAGCATCTAAAATGGAGTTCATATGAAAAACTTATGACCTCGTGAAGTTGAGGTACTAACTTACCCATCCAATCAAGATAACTTTTGACGTTTCATCTCATAGGGTTAGGATTTTAGATGTATATAGTTTTAGAATTCATGAGTAATCTTAAAAAACCCTTTGGAGATTCATTGTAATCCTTCTTATTAATGCAGGAGCATCTCTCCACGTCAGCCAACCACGTCAGCAAATTCAAATCGCATGCTAAAAGAGAGGTGCAACCTCAGCTAAATTTGAATTCAATGTAATTTAAATTCTTAGGCTGTTGAGCCAGGAAGCTGTGCCTTTGTGCAGGCGTAGAGTAGATCAGCCTTTAATGTGTGTAATGGCTAAGATCTAGATCCGATTCTAGACTACACAGCCCATTCAATGTAATTGAATAGGGTAGGTGAATCTGGAGGGAAGCGCTCTAAGAGCCCCTCAGGTAAAAGAGATTTTTAGATCTCATTTTATAATAGAGTAAGTTAGATGGGTTGTAAGAGAAGAGCTAGAGAGAGCTTGAGAACACATTGTAATTACAGGCATTTTCCATTTTAATATAAACAGAAGCAGTTTTTCCTATATGAATTCAGTATTATGTGGATGTCAATGTGTGTTCCATTGTATGTTGTGAATGTATGTATGTTAGGCATTTGCAGGGAGTCTATTTGATTTTAGGTAAAGGTCTTTAAGGCTTCACACCAGGAGGGTGTGACAGAACGTTGCGGCTTCTGAGGGTCATGCACAGAGGATGCATTTCTGAACTCTGCGGAGTCAGAAAAAGACATACTGCTGAACAAGAACTGAAGTCAACAACTCGGTGAAGACCTCAAGGTTGTTGAATACCTTGGAGGAAAGGCTGTGTATGAGAGACACAGTTGCAGACAGAATTCTGCTGTGAATTCTGTAAAGCTATGCCAAGTGGGCATTGAGCATATGCACAATGGTGCTGAGCGAGGAACTCTGTTGTGAGTTCAGACAGAAGCCAAAATCACAGAGGATTCTGAGAAGCTATGCTAGGTGGGCATTGAGCGGGTGCAAGGAGTGCATGATAGAAGACAGAACTACTAAATGTTCTGTGAAAGGGAAACTCTGCCAGGTGGGCATAGAAACGGTGTGCAGATAGGCACAAGAAGAATGAAACTCTTTGAGTTCTAGAACTTAGAGGAAGAATCCACTGAGGGATCTTCGTTGGGTTATTGAACACCCAGAAAGACTTAGCAAGAGGTTGCTTGAGCAGGAAGCCAGGAAGGCATTATATTCTCCATTTGTGGGAGAGAGGGAAGAAAGATAAAATCCCTTAGGGGTCTGAGTGTTTACAGAAGCTCAGGATGACGATTGATTTCATGCACAGAGTCAGGCTGCAAGGAATGCAGAGGCTAGAGAACTCTTTGGAGAGTTCAAAGTTCCGAAAGCTTAGGAGGAACCATTCTTTTACACGCGTTGGTGAGGCTCAAGGTAAAAAGAGCTCACAGAGGAGAAGAGAAGACAAAGGTTGAGGCCTTTGGGAACTGGAAATTCTTCCAAGTCTCGAAAGAAAGGTGCACAAGCTCAAGAGGAAGAAACAAAAACCATCGGATCAGCTGGGAGTTAGATCTGGACCGTTGGTGTTCGTGTCCAAGGAGCAGTCGGAGGAGCACAAAGAAGGATAATAGATCTAGGCCGTCAGATCTAGGAGGAAAAATCCCATCAGCCATTGGATCAGGAGAAGATGCTTGGGGTTTAGTCTCTGGAGTTTGCACAGGAGAGAAGATTGTGGACCGTCAGATGTTCACACAGAATCCCGTAAGCCATTGGATCGGGTGAAGGCGTGTAGAGTTTAGCCTCTGGTGGAGCACACAAGAAGGACAGAACTGAACCGTCAGATCTTGAGCAGATACCCGTCTACCGTCAGATTGGTTAGAGGCTACATGAGGTTTACCTTTGTGGACAGGAGGTGGAAAATCCCAACGAGAGTGTAGCCATCAGGATAACAATCATCGGGAAATCAGGATTCTCGAGGTGAAGAAAATCGTGACATTTCAAGTCTCAAAATACCAGGAAGATCTGAACCGTCTGTTGGTGGAAACATGTGGCAGAGATCAAACACCCATCGGTACTTTGGCGCATGAGGAAATCTACATTCCCATGGACAAGAGATCGGAGAAATCCAGGTTGAAAAACCTGACATAATCTGAGTCATCCGTTCAGGGGGACAGGTGTCAGAAATCCACATTGAGTCAGGATATTCGGCATTGGGAAATCGTGAGTCCTGAGGACAAGAAAGTTGGGGCATCACAAGTCTCGAAACCCCGGAGAAATCAGGACTATCCATCATAGGGGATGTGTGGAAGAAATCAGCGCCATCGGGGAAAGTCTCGACAGGAAGTTGTTGATCGGCATTGGGGTCATCGGGATATCGGGGATCCTGGTGACAAGTGGTTTTGGCATTTTGGAATCACGAAACGCGATACCCCGATGAGTGGGAGCTAGCTGTCAACACATCAGAGAAGGAGGAAGAGCCATTGTGGGGGCTAGCTATCAGTATAGCGGTGAATCGGGATTCGAAGAATCAGGAGTCCCGTGAGCCAATGCATTTTGGCATTGAAAACCCTGAAACCCCAATGAGAAGGTGAGACTGTGGTCATGGGGATAACAGTCATATTGGCTAGGAGCCTAGCCGGGAGAGCTAGCACGTGAAGAGCATGTCGAGATTCGAGGAATCGCGAGTCTCGTGGACATACGTATTTGGATATTGGATAGTCTGAAACTCTGATGGAAGACAAGGCTGCGGTCTTGTGAGGTAAATCTCACATGGACCAAAAGATTATCTAGGAGGGGCTAAGGCCGGGTAGAGAACTCATCGGTGATCAGGGAATCGAGAGGACAGTGACTCTCGACATCAAGAAGGACAAAACCCCAAACCCTGAAACTGAGTCAAGGACAACCACGATTAGGTGCAGAAGATCGTGTAGGTGGATGAAGGACCTGTGGATCAGGTTTTAGAAGAAGATTCCCAAGGGGATCCAAGGAGCCACTTTGGCTCAGCAAAGGGGATTTTAGATCGATCCTGTGAGTGGGTGAGGAGTTGTAGGTGTAGGCACCTTGGCGACTGCATCAAGTGGTATCAGAGCTTGATTCTTGCTTGTATATTTCAGGCAGAAAGTGGCAGGAAGAGATAAAGAGCACTCTGATACACGTCAAGTGGTATCAGAGCAGGAGATTCATCTGTATATTTCAGGTGAAGGAAGACAGAGTTGTTGAGGACTCTGTAAGGATTTTTTGTAGGTAGGCAGCAATCGAGAAGACAGTCAGGGAGACTGTAGGAGGATGAAGCTGGAAACACTCGGGATGCAAAGTGACAGAAAGTTTGCTAGGAAAGAAGGCAAAGACAGCACCATGGTTACTGAAGACCATAGGCATGTTGGGAGGAAGAAAAGAAAGGCAGAAAAGCTTTCATAAATGGATAAAGAGAGGGATAAAGAGCTCTATGAATTAAAGGCAAACATAGAGAAGATTGAACTATGGATGCGGCAAAATAAGAGGTTGACATGGATGTGTGAATTTCCCATGAAAAAGGCAAAGGTAAAATGGCCAGTCAAGGAGTTGATAGTCAGAGGGTAGCGTAGGATTTTGAGAAATTGGTTGAGGTATGCTAAAAACCTCAAGGCCACAGAGGAAAAGATGATTTATGTCTATGAACTAGAGACTGGGAGAAGTCTCGATGATTTTGAAAATGAATTGGGATCAGATGATGATCTCAAGCACTGCCAGGAGGGCAGAGAAGAAATTTCAAATTGCCAGGAGGGCAATGAATTGAGATCACTGCAGGATCTCACGGACTGTCAGAAGGACAGCCAAGGAATTTCAATTCTCCAGGAGGGAAATGATAAGAGGTCGCTGCAAGATCTCGAAGACTACTAGGAGGGTAGCGGAAGCATCTCAGATTGCCAGGTGGGCAGAGATGAGAATTCGAGATTGTCTGAAAATCTCATGGACTCGGAGAAGAGTTCAATTCAACAGGGGTTGCTGATGAAGATGGGATCGGTTGATCTCATAGTCTGTCAAGAGGGTAGCAGAGACATCCCTTATTGCCAGGTGGGCAGGGATGAGCAGGTGAATTTTGATCAGCTTGAGGAGCTGACAGAGCAGATGAGACTATCTGAGGGTCTCATAAATTTAGAGATCGGTTTAGATTAGTCGGAGAAACTAATAGAAGAGGACGATCTGAGGAGCCTTATGATGATTGGAGGAATCCAAGTATTCCTACCATTTTCCCAAGAGGAGGCAGAATTCTGTGTTGCAGATGGTGTAGCAACAGGAGAAGAACAATCACAACTGACGATGAGTGTCAGAAAAGAAGAAGAATTGGAGCAGGTTTTGGAAGCTGCCTAAGCACAAGCAGAAGAAGCAGATGGAGAGGATGATGAGCAGTCTGAGGAATGGCTCAATAATTTCAGCCAGGGAGCTGAAAAGAAGGAAGTTGCAGCACTGAAGCTGACAACAGAAGATAAAGTTATCACTCCATGGGAGATGGAGCTAGAGAAGTTGGAGGATTGGCTGAACAATCCAGGGCCAGCAAGAGAACTGACAGCAGTTGAGCTGTCAGAAAAAGTGACTGAACAAAAATTCAGTCAAGAGGAGACTGCAGAGCTCAAGTCTATAGCAGAGTGGCAACTGGAGGCCATAGATGAAGATGAAGAGGAAGGCATGGGAGATCATGATGATCTGCCCATGTGCCAAAAAATTTTGCAGCTGAGGAGACTGCAAGAATAGGACCAGCCATTGGAGCAGCTGGATGCAGTGATCGAGGAGATCAAAAGGCTGATGTTGAGGTCAGTAGAGACTGCCAGCGAGGAAAGGATGAGAAGAAGAGAAGCAACAGTGCAGCAGCAAAATGGAGAAGATGGAAAGCTCCAGATATTTGTTTGGGATCCAGAAGGATTTCTAACAGCTTAGAGGGGAAGCGCATGAGCAGGAGCTCATGATTTTGCAGCTGAGGATTTTGATGCAGGAGCATCACTCCACATCAGCCATCCATGCCAGTGAATTCAAATCGCACGCTAAAAGAGAGGCGCAACCTCATCTAAATTTGAATTCAATGTAATTTAAATGCTTAGGCTGTTGATCCAGGAAGCCGTGCCTTTGTGCAGGCGTAGAGTAGATCGGCCTTTAATGTGTGTAATGGCTGAGATCTAGATCCGATTCTAGACTAGACAACCCATTCAATGTAATTGAATAGGGTAGGTGAATCTGGAGGTAAGCGCTCTACGAGCCCCTCAGGTAAAAGAGATTTTTAGATCTCAATTTGTAATAGAGTAAGTTAGATGGGTTTTAAGAGAAGAGCCAGAGAGAGCTCGAGAACACCTTGTAATTACAGGCATTTGCCATTTTAATATAAACATAAGTAGTTTTTCCTACATGAATTATGTATTATGTGGATGTCTGTGTGTGTTCCATTGTATGCTGTGAATATATGTATGTTAGGCATTTGCAGGGAGTCTATTTGATTTCAGGTGAAGGTATTTGAGGTTTCACACCAGGAGGGTGTGACAGAATGTTGTGGGTTCTGAGGGTTGTGCACAGAGGATGCATTTATGAACTATGCAGAGTCAGACAAAGATGTGCTGCGACACAAGAACTAAAGTCAACAACTCGATGAATACCTCAAGGTTGCTGAATACCTTGGAGGCAAGGCTATGTATGAGAGACACAGTTGCAGACAGAATTCTACTGTGAATTATGTAAAGCTCTGCCAAGTGGACATTGAGCATATCCATAGTGTTGTTGAGGGAGGAACTATGTTGTGGGTTCAGACAGAAGCCAGAATCACGGAGGATTCTGAGAAGCTCTGCCAGGTGGGCATTGAGTCGGTACAAGGATTGCACGATAGAAGACAAAACTACTGAACGTTTTGTGAAAGGGAAACTCTGCCAGGTGGGCATAGAGACAGTGTACAGATAGGCACAAGAAAAAGGAAACTCTTTGAGTTCTGGAACTTAGAGCTGGATGAATCCACTGAGGAATCTTCGCTGGGTTATTGAACACCCAGAAAGACTCAACAAGAGGTTGCTTGAGCAGGAAGCCAGGAAGGCATTATATTCTCCATTTTTGGGAGACAGGGAAGAAAGATAAAATCCCTTAGGGGTCTGAGTGTTTACAGAAGCTCAGGAGGACGAGTGCTTTCACACACAGAGTTAGGCTGCAAGGAGTGTAGAGGCTAGAGAACTCTTTAGAGAGTTCAAAGTTCCCAAAGCTCAGGAGGAACCACGCTTTTACATGCGTTGGCAAGGCTCAAGGTAAAAGGAGCTTGCAGAGGAGAAGAGAAGACAAAGGTTGAGGCCTTTGGGAACTGGAAATTCTTCCAAGTCTCAGAAGAAAGGTGCACAAGCTTAGGAGGGAGCAACAACAACCATCGGATTGGGTGGGAGTTAGATCTGGACCGTTGGTGTTCGTGTCCAAGGAGCAGCCGGAGGAGCGCAAAGAAGGAGAATAGATCTGAGCCGTCAGATCTGGGAGAAAAAATCCCATCAGCCATTGGATCGGGAGAAGATGCTCAGGGTTTAGTCTCTGGAGTGTGCACAAGAGAGGAGATTGTGGACCGTCGGATGTTCACATAGAATCCCGTAAGTTGTTGGATCGGGTGAAGGTGCGCAAAGTTTAGCCTCTGGAGGAGCGCACAAGAAGGACAGATCTGAACTGTCAGATCTTTAGCAGATACCCGTCCACTGTCAGATTGGTTAGAGGTTGCACGAGGTTTACCTTCATGGACAGGAGGTGGAAAATCCCAAAGAGAGTGTAGCCATTGGGATAGCAGTCATCGGGAAATCGAGATTCTCGAGGTGAAGAAAATCGAGACATTTCAAGTCTCGAAACACCGGGAAGATCTGAACCATCCGTTGGTGGAGACACGTGGCGAGATTGAGCGCCCGTTGGTACTTTGGCGCATCGGGAAATCAGCATTCGTGTGGACAAGAGATTGGGGAAATCCAGGTTGAAAAACCCGACATAATCTAAGCCATCCATTTAGGGGGACAGGTGTCAGAAATCCGCATTGATTCGGGATATCCGGCATCAAGAAATCGGAGTTCCTGAGGACAAGAAAGTTGGGACATCACAAGTCTCTAAACCCCCGAGAAATTGGGACTATCCATTAGAGGGGACGCGTGGAAGAAATTGGTGCCATCAGGGAAAGTCCTGATAGGAAGTTGTTGATCAGTGTTGGGGTCATCGGGATATCGGGGATCCTGGTGACAAGTGGTTTTGGCATTTTGGAATCGCGAAACGCGATACCCCGATGAGTGGGATCCAGCTGTCAGCAAATCAGAGTAGTAGGAAGAGCCATTGTGGGGGCCAGCTGTCAGTATAGCGGCGAATCAGGATTCAAGGAATCGGGAGACCCGTGAGCCAATGCGTTTTGGCATTGAAAACCCCGAAACCCCAACGAGGAGGTGAGACTGTGGTCATGGGGATAATGCTCATATTGGCCAGGAGCCTAGCCAGGAGAGCTAGCACGTGAAGAGCATGTCGGGATTCGAGGAATCACGAGTCCCGTGGACATACGCATTTGGATATTGGAAAGTTTGAAACTCTAATGGAAGACAAGGCTGTGGTCTTGTGAGGTAAAGGTCACGTGGACCAAAAGCTTATCCAGGAGGGGCTAAGGCCGGGCAGAGAACTCATCAGTGATCGGGGAATCAAGAGGATAGTGACTCTCGATATCAAGAAGGACAAAACCCCAAACCTCGAAACTGAGCAGGGGACAACCATGGTTAGGTGCAGAAGACCGTGTAGGTGGATGAAGGACCTGTGGATCGGGTTTTAGAAGAAGATTCCCAAGGGAATCCAAGGAGCCGCTTCGGCTTAGAAAAGGGGATTTTAGATCGATCCTGTGAGCGGGCGAGGAGTTGTAGGTGTAGGCACCTTGGCGCCTACGTCACTTATTAGATGGATGCACATAGCAACCACATATGTTCAGAAATAGCTACCACCATTTGAGCAAGTTGTTCTCATTTCTGCAGTTTTACATTTTCAACGTATTGTATTTATTCAATAGAAGTTGTTGTTCACTGAAGTTATTGTTCACTAGGTGTCTTTTATTGATTTCATTTTTCTCATAAATCTGGATCAATGCATCAAAACTATTTCTTCAATCATTAAGGTTGCAAATAAACATCTCCTTGTTCTTGGGCCTACAATGAGGGAGAGGAAAGAGATCTAAGGAGCATTCTCAAATATTTGAAACCTAAAGTATCATCACGTTCATGTCAATGTTTCTATAAACAAGGAGTGTTATAGATAAATATAAATAAAATTGGGGAAAATGGAATGATGAGATGAGTAAAGAATTGATGATGTAGAAAATTGAATGAATAGAATCACAATCCTCATTGTTGTGATTCAAAATTTAGGTTTTTTTATGTTGCAAAGGTCTATTTTTCATAGGCTCAAACATAAAGGTAATAAAAGAATATACAAGTTATCATTGATCTTAATATAGTTTTTTTTATCCAAAACAAAATCATTAACATCATTTTGTGTGAAACAAAAAAAACAATGCATTATCTTTACAATGATCTTGAAAAATCATATACAAGATCGGTGAATTGTTGAGAGATTTACATTCAAGTAGTAATTATGTTTTTTTTTCTATAAGTATTTATTTCAATAACATGGATGTCATGAACAATATACTAAGTGATCGAGAGGCTAGTGAATGTTCTCAAATATTAATAAAATATTAGATACCAATGCTATAACCATGTTAGATTTGTCAACATGTTAGATGTTTTTTAGAGAGATGGACTATGTGAACATGAAGAAAGAGAGATGACCTCATTTCCTTGGATTACGTCAATGTCTATTGTGTTATCTTCAAAATTGTCATCAAACCAAACATCTATGATGAATCTTGCCAATAATGTTTCAATGCCAATGCAATTTACACCCATAACCCATGACTAATTGTTTTGTTGTTTTGCAAATCTAAGAGAGGNTCATGTCAATGTTTCTATAAACAAGGAGTGTTATAGATAAATATAAATAAAATTGGGGAAAATGGAATGATGAGATGAGTAAAGAATTGATGATGTAGAAAATTGAATGAATAGAATCACAATCCTCATTGTTGTGATTCAAAATTTAGGTTTTTTTATGTTGCAAAGGTCTATTTTTCATAGGCTCAAACATAAAGGTAATAAAAGAATATACAAGTTATCATTGATCTTAATATAGTTTTTTTTATCCAAAACAAAATCATTAACATCATTTTGTGTGAAACAAAAAAAACAATGCATTATCTTTACAATGATCTTGAAAAATCATATACAAGATCGGTGAATTGTTGAGAGATTTACATTCAAGTAGTAATTATGTTTTTTTTTCTATAAGTATTTATTTCAATAACATGGATGTCATGAACAATATACTAAGTGATCGAGAGGCTAGTGAATGTTCTCAAATATTAATAAAATATTAGATACCAATGCTATAACCATGTTAGATTTGTCAACATGTTAGATGTTTTTTAGAGAGATGGACTATGTGAACATGAAGAAAGAGAGATGACCTCATTTCCTTGGATTACGTCAATGTCTATTGTGTTATCTTCAAAATTGTCATCAAACCAAACATCTATGATGAATCTTGCCAATAATGTTTCAATGCCAATGCAATTTACACCCATAACCCATGACTAATTGTTTTGTTGTTTTGCAAATCTAAGAGAGGAGACAAATATATCAAAATAAATTACATTATGTTGATTTTGGGATCTGAACACATCAAGTATGGACATTAAATGGCATGCCAATTATCATGTTGACAAGGATAAAAATACACATAACACATGAATTGAAGTGGGGATTTAGAAAGATAAGGTGTCCAAGATTCTGAAAGATTATATTAAGTGAAACTGAAGATGTTGAATATGAAAATAGAGTGATAGAATTGTATAGGCATGATCTTTGTGATGGATTTTATGTTGTGGAAGGGTATGTCGTATCAAGGAATAGATGCGAGCCAAAAAGAATAGAGATGATTTTAGTCTTTAGATGCCAAAGGGAAGCAATTGGCATTGAATCATCAATATTTCTCATGCTTCACACCCATAATCATGTAATATGAAATTCATAATTGTCACTAAACATCCAAAAGTTAGAAATGAGATTGAGGTTGTTGGAAATGAGACCCTTCTTTTGAAATTTTATAATATTTGTTTTCCTTCATAAATGACAAATGTTTCCAAAAATTTACATTTTTTAGAAGGTTTTGTTTTTAATTACTTTTCTAGTATGGGTTTGAACCCCTTAGAAGGGATAGGAAAGGTTCAATTTTGATCACTGGTAGCCATGTGCAAGGTTGAAGTTTAATGATAGGAAATGTTAATGCCATTGAAGAAGTAGAAATGTAAGAGGTTTGATTATGTTAATGAATTTTATTGTTGCCTCAAAATTTATAATTATAGTGTTTCATGTATCTACCATTAAGGAGATCAACGAAAAACTTGTGACCTTAAACTTATGACAATGGCAAGGGATTAGAGGAAGCAATAATTGAGTTGCAGAAGGAATTATGAAATATTTATGGATTAGATTTGGATAGATTCAAATTGTATTTGTACATGTTTGCTTGAGTTTCCTTATCATTTTGATGGTTGTAAGAGGTGATTTTGTCTCCATCTACGCATTGAGTTTGATGAAAATATCATCCTAGTTTACACAGTATTTTGAAATAAGCTCTAGATGGCCTTCTCTTCAATCTAGGTGTATTGTTACAAATTTATTTGTTTTTTTACGATTGATATCTATTTGTTTAGCTTTGGATCAATTTGCCTTGTAGTTATGCTTGTTTTCCTGATTTTTCCGAGCATTTTGATGATCGTAAAAATCCATTTAGAGTTGGTTTAAGCACGAGTTTGATGAAAACCTTGTCGTGGTTTACATAGTCTTTTGCACTGAGCTTTGGATGGCCTTCCATTGAATCTAGGGTCTTGTTACAAATTTATGTGTTTTATTGTTAAATCACTATTTTAACGTTGTAAGTGGTTGAATGTCTAGAAGTGGAGATGGAGCTTTGATAGATGGTATAAATTCACAACATTTTCGCACTTTGGTGTTATTTAGTGCTCTATTTGAAATTGAAGTCACGGAGCCAATGAGAGATTATCGTAGAAGTTTCTTTGTGTTCTTTACCATGATCTTATACTCTCAACATGTGTCGAATGAAATAGAGCTGAAGGTTGAAAAAACGTGAAACTTTAAAGTGCAAGGTTGAAAATATGTGTGTATAAATCTCTTAATTTGGCATCCTTTGACTCAATTCTTCTCACCTTGGTATTTAAGGCTTACTTCAACCAATGCATTGGTTATTGGTTATCGCAAATTCTTTCATTTCCTAAACCTTTGGTGATTAGATGGATGATATATGTTTTCTCCCTCTCACAACTTGAATTTAAGAGAATCTAGTATTTGGAGATTACGTTGTAAGTGCCTAAACCATATCTCTTTATATTTCAGAGTCAAAGTTTAAGTTCTTTACCTCATGAGTGTAAATTTATTAGATTTCACTCAATGCTCATGAAGTAAAATTAATTTGTTTTTTTTAACGTGACAAAAGGTAAATTATATTGAAAATCCAAGTTTGATTTTCTCAAGTTTTTATATGTTTATTTTGTGTAATGCATAGTTCGGAAGGTTCGTGTCTAAATTGTTTAGTTAGTGTTAAATGTTGGCGGTGAGCCTTGTAAGGACATATAGTGATGGGCTCTAGGTATTGTTCCAAGAAGAGTTGGTAGAAAATTGGTTGGATGCCAAGGACATCACCCAAGAATGTGTCTTAAAGTTCATCAATTCGTTACCAACCAGTGATCTTCCAACTTTCAAATATTTTTGTTTGAAATTTTTTATTTTCATGTCTCACATGAATTTCATTGTTTTTTTTTTCCAATAAGGTGAGTGACAACTGAAAGCGTTGAAAGTGGAAGAGTACACTAAGATTTGAATAGTACGTTGACACTTTTAAGCTTTACTTAAATACATATTATACAAAGTTGTTTATCTAAAACCCTAAATCAATTGTTGAATTTTTTCAATGCTTAGTTTAATACTCATAGCCAATTGTAATTATGTTAGGGTCCTACCCTAACCTCCTTACTTTAAGCTACCACAGAGTTAGTTAATTGTTGTATGTGGCCATCCTCTTTGAATAAGGTCCATTGGATAATAGTGGATAGTTATTTATTGTAAAAAAGTCCACTTTATAAGGCTAGTTAATTTTTGTATGTGGCCATCATCTTTGAATATGTTCGACAACACAGGTATTCCAATAGAGGATGAACACCTTCAGTAACCACTCACATAACCAGATCAAAGATCAACAGATCGATGTTTTCACGCGGTAGAACCCCTACGGGAAAACATGCACAGCCCCATCCAACGAAACCACTTGGAGCAATTTATTAATGCAAAGAAAAAGATTACAGAGAGATTTTACAATATATTTTCTCAAAATCGATCATCAGCAAATGACCCTCCATTCTCTTTAAATAGAGATCATGGACCAATTGAGTGTTAAGCCACAGATCAATGGCCATTAATATCGAGGAGAGTATGAACCTTTGGATCACTCTATGTCGGGAACATATCGTGACCGTCAGATTTCCTAACCACAAATGCATACTAATGCATACTAAAGAAACACACTAGAAAACACACTTTTACCTAACTACACAATAGACCAAGTTGATCTTACTAACTCATAAGTGTTTAAATATCCTAACATCCCTCCTTAAGAACAACTTGGGATAGGATTGAAGGATTTACAATAGTGACACAATAGGAGAAGGAAGGAGGCATTAGAGCCTATCCCCCCTTAATGACAACTTCATGAAATACTAACATAGATTGAAGTTTGGAAAACTTCGCTTCTGTAAGAGACTTTGTGAAAATGTATGCAACTTGATCCTCTATAGGGAAAAAGATCACTTCAATAACTTGATCGTGAATGAGCTTTCTGATGAAGTGAATGTGTAGCTCGATGTGTTTTCTACGTTTATGTTGAACTCATTCTTTGGCGAGCTTGATGGCACTCTGATTGTCACACCAAAGGTTGGTCGGATGTTGGTGCTGAAATCCAAACTCTGAAAGGATTTGTCGAAGCCAAGAGGCTTCCTGACTTGAATTTATCGTTGTTGGGTACTCTGCTACTGCTGAAGAAAGTGCAATAGCATGTTGTTTCTTACAGGCCCAAGTGACAGGACCTGAACCAAGGTTGAAAACATAAACTGCAATAGACTTCTGATCATCAGGGTTGGGGGCCCAATTTGAATCAGTGAAACCAACCAATAAAGGAGTCCCCCCTGAACTGTAATGTATCTCGAACTGAACTGTACCACGAACATAGCGAAGTATCCTTTTAGCTACTTTACAATGGCTTTCAAGGGGTGTTTTCATATATCAGGGAGCAATACCAAAAACAAAGGAAAGATTAGGAGGGGTATGAGTCAAGTATAAGAGGCTACCAACTAACTGACAGTACAGGGTGGCATCAACTTCAGGAGAAGTACAGGTGGAAGAAAGATTGACTTGAGAC
>SNQJ01S0039404.1:54803-81885 GCA_010110895.2 Picea sitchensis
TCATAAGTGTTTAAATATCCTAACATCCCTCCTTAAGAACAACTTGGGATAGGATTGAAGGATTTACAATAGTGACACAATAGGAGAAGGAAGGAGGCATTAGAGCCTATCCCCCCTTAATGACAACTTCATGAAATACTAACATAGATTGAAGTTTGGAAAACTTCGCTTCTGTAAGAGACTTTGTGAAAATGTATGCAACTTGATCCTCTATAGGGAAAAAGATCACTTCAATAACTTGATCGTGAATGAGCTTTCTGATGAAGTGAATGTGTAGCTCGATGTGTTTTCTACGTTTATGTTGAACTCATTCTTTGGCGAGCTTGATGGCACTCTGATTGTCACACCAAAGGTTGGTCGGATGTTGGTGCTGAAATCCAAACTCTGAAAGGATTTGTCGAAGCCAAGAGGCTTCCTGACTTGAATTTATCGTTGTTGGGTACTCTGCTACTGCTGAAGAAAGTGCAATAGCATGTTGTTTCTTACAGGCCCAAGTGACAGGACCTGAACCAAGGTTGAAAACATAAACTGCAATAGACTTCTGATCATCAGGGTTGGGGGCCCAATTTGAATCAGTGAAACCAACCAATAAAGGAGTCCCCCCTGAACTGTAATGTATCTCGAACTGAACTGTACCACGAACATAGCGAAGTATCCTTTTAGCTACTTTACAATGGCTTTCAAGGGGTGTTTTCATATATCAGGGAGCAATACCAAAAACAAAGGAAAGATTAGGAGGGGTATGAGTCAAGTATAAGAGGCTACCAACTAACTGACAGTACAGGGTGGCATCAACTTCAGGAGAAGTACAGGTGGAAGAAAGATTGACTTGAGACTGGAAGGGAGAAGGGGTTGGTTTACAATCATCCAATGGAAAGTGACGAAGAAGGTCACAAGCATACTTAGGCTAGGAAAGAAAAATTCTTTCATTGGTTTGCAAAACTTGGAGGCCAAGGAAATAGTGCAAAAATCCTAAGTCTATCATTTCAAACTTCTTCCTAAGGCTAGTTTTCACATGGTTTAAAAGTTTTGAGTCACTACTAGTAAGGATAAGGTCATCACCATAAAGGACAAGGATTATGAGATGGCTTCCTACTTTCTTGGTATAGACATTAGGATCTAAATGGCATTTAGAGAATCCAGTGGCAATAAGAAATCTATCCATTTTGGCATACCAAGCTTGGGGATCTTGCTTGAGACCATAAAGAGATTTCTTGAGGCAAAAAACAAGGCTAGAGTCATTCTGGACATAGCCAAAAGATTGTTCCATGTAGATTTATTCTTGCAAAACTCCATGCAAGAAGGTGGATTTAACATCCATCTGATGGACCTCCCATTTATGTGAGGCAACAAGGGAAAGAACAAGGCGGATGGAATTCATTTTTTCTAGAGGGGAAAATGTTTCATTATAGTTAATTCCTTCAACTTGGGAAAATCCTTTGGCAACTTACTGAGCCTTGTGTCTTTCAACACTTCCATATGATGCAATATTAGTTCTGTAGACCCATTTGCATATAACAAGTTTTCTTCCTTTTGGAAGAGGTACAATATACCAAGTATTGTTTTCCATTAAAGAACGACACTCTTCATTCATTGTTGTATCTCGATCTGGATGACTTGAAGCTTCTGCAATTGTCTCTCGATCACGAGTTTCTGAAACTTGAGCCAAAAGAGAAGAGGCTCGTTGGAAATGTGAACGTGTCCGATGTTGACCTAAAGGATCATAGACAAGATCACTAGCTACTTCTTTTGTTGAATGGACCCATCTAGGAAGTGGTGGAGCTGGTGCTGGTTCAGGTTCAAAGGACTCATCTGGAGGAGGGTGAGCAGGAGGAGGTGGATTTTCATCCTCAGTTTCATCATCTCAAGAAGAAACTAGATCATAAGAAGGAACAAATGTCGAAGATGGCTCGAAGGCCAAAGAAGGCACAATCGTCGAATTAGGCTCACAGGCTAAGAAATTTTCATCAAATTTAACATCTCTTCTAATAGTCATTTCATTACAATGTGATTGAAGAAGTCTGTAACCTTTGACATTTTCAGAGTAACCAACAAATATACACTTCTCACTTTTAGGTTGAAATGCTTTCCTTTTCTCATCAGGAATGTGAGCCCATGCTATACTGCCAAATACATGGAAGTGACTTACATATGGTTTAATTTTAGTCCAAGCTTATTTTGATGTTATATTTTTAAGAGCCTTTGTGGGAGTGCAATTTACTATGTAATTTTCACAGTTGATGGCTTCCGCCCAATACTTTAGACTTAATCCCTTAGATTGGATCATACAATTAACCATTTCTTTTAATGTGTGTTTCTTTCTCTCAACAACACCATTTTGTTGTGGTGTATATAGAACAATGTGTTGCATTTGGATTCCCTGTGTAGTGCAGTAATTTGTAAAATTATTGTTCACATATTCGACTCCATTATCTATTCTTAACCTTTGAATTTGATGGCTAGATTGATTTTCTACAAGGGCATTATAGGCCAAAAACTTGTCAAAAACTTCTCTCTTAAATTTTAAGAAGTAAAACCATGTACGTCTAGAAAAGTCATCAATGAAAGTTAAGAAATACTTGCACCAAGAAAAATAAGGAGAAGAAAGTGGACCACACAAATCAATGTGAACAAGCTATAAAGGACCCAAGGAGTGCCGAGAGGCACATTTTTCAAAACTATCCTGATGATGTTTATCGAGAACACAACTGGCACAAACACCATCTCAGCATGAAACAAGAGGAAGACCAGTCACCATCTGTTGATCACATAGTTGTTGCAATGAGTGATAGTTTAGATGACCAAACCGCTCATGATGATTATATTACTAGGTTGTACAAGTTTAACAACTTTGGGTCATCATCTTTTTCATCAGTTTTTGTTGCTCAAGTCATCGCTATGAGAAACAAAAACTGATGAAAAAGATGATGACTCAAAGTTGTCAAACTTGTACAACCTGGTAATATCATCAACATTTCTAGTTGCAGGAACATGATTAGGATATTTTAGATCCTTGATTACAACTTGGTGAGGTGAAAACTCTATGGTTTTACCTTCACCTGAATGAGTGATTTGATATACTGATAGAAGGTTACAAGAAAGACTTGGAACACATAAGACATCATTGAAATGACCAATATCTACTTGAATTGTTCCAGATCCTACAACACTAAGAGACCTATCATCACCAACAAATATTTTCTTGGTGTTACATTCATTTAGAGCAGAAAATATGGATTTATCCTTAGCCATATGATAACATGCTCCTAAAGAAATAAGCCGCTCATTAGAAGAAGAAGTAGTAGTAGAATTTGAATTGAAGAAGAAACCAGAAGCAGGAAGTGCATGTCCATGAGAAGAAGAAGTAGAATCAATACTGATGTTGTGTTCTTTCATCATTTCTTCTAAAGATACCATCTTCTTGAAACATTTCGAATCATCATGACCATCTTTATCACAAAAGTTGCAATGTATGTTAGTATTTTTACTTTTATATTTTTCTCCTTTGTCACCAGTAGGAGCTGAAGTTGTCTGAGCAGGTTTGGGACCCTTATGTTGTTTGTTGTTGTAGCGAGGATGTTGCTTCTTGGGATACTTGGGTTTATCTTTCTGCTGGGCAACTAAGGCTTTGTTGGAGGGACATGTACTGTTAATCACTCCAAATTATACAAGCTTATCTTCCTCTCAAATAAAAGAAGAAAAAAAGGACTCAAGAGTGGGTTTTTCATAAGATTCTTCCCCTAGAGTCTCTCATGGAATAAAAGGTAGATACAAACACATAATATGCACTACCTAGCTTAGAAATAATAAGATAGATGCAACACTCTTCATCCATCTTCATCTTACATTCTTCATATAAAATTTTGAGTGTTTTAAACCTATATAGATAGTCTCCAAGGCAAGAAAAATTATTTGGACTCAAGGTCAGTATTTTATTTTCTAACTGTTGTGCTCGAATAATATTGATTTTACCAAAAACAGATTCAATTGTGTTCCAAGCTTCTTTGAGGTCATCAATATTTTGAAGGTGGTACCTTAAATCAGGAGAGATGAAAATTCTGATTAGTCCACGTGCTTCTTCATTCATGTTATCCCACTTGTCTTTCTTATCAACATCTGGGGGTGTTTTTTCCTTTCCCAAGGTAATCCGGTACAAATATTTACTTCTTAATAAAAATTCCATATCAGATTTCCATTGGAAGTAGTTGTTGTTGGTAAGAAAGGTAGTACTTGTGGAATCCATATTAAATATGCATATAATTTGGATTTAAAAACTTAAACTAATGATCTGGATGGAAAGAGCTCGAAAAATTATGCGGTTTTAAAAAAAACCGCACTAAAAATAGAGTTCCAATGTTAGAGCTATGCCCTTTTAAAAAAAGGCACAATCGATAACCAAATGACCACGTGATTGTGTAAGTTGTTTTATGAAGTGACCCACTTTTATAAAGAGAAGTGGGGATCACTTTTACAATGAAGTTACTTTATAACAGAAAATTTTCATGTAAAATAAATAACTCTAAAATAAAATGTTAAAGCTACTTATAGTGATTCACTTTTATACTTGAAGTGAAATACACTTTACAATTTTAGCATGAACTTTTTCAAAAAAGGTAACAAAAGAGAGACTTGAACTCAAGACCTCTTATTTAATAAGGAAACTTTTAACCAAATGATGTAGCAAAACATATTGTAATGTTAATAAGGAGGATTGTTGTTGTTGTTGTTGTTGGAGAGCGTGCTAAAAAAAACTCTTTTCACACAAGAAAAAAAAATTTCTTCTCGATGACAACAAGGGTTAGATCTCGTTTAGCTTACGCGGAAGATGCACCTTTTCCTATCTGTTTCTGATTTTCCGAGATCGCATAGGGTGCAGAGAAAAGAGAATATGTAGATCTAAAAGAGTGACAACCCGGAAATAAATAAAACAAAACCGAAATAAAACCAAAATACTATTATGCAAAAAATTTAAAAAAATCTGTATTCAAGCTTTATACCTCTGGATCTGACTGTAATGGTCATATCTTGGGAAAACAGAAACCTTTTCGAGTGAAACGAAAAGTGTTCATGATTGAAACGAGCGCTCTGGATGCAATGGAATAGTCCTCTCAGCCCATAAATGTACGAAAATGATAGAAGTGGATATGAGGCAACTCGGCTTCACGATTTCGATCTATAACAGGAGCGGGTCTTCAAATAGGATCTGATACCATGTTCGGCGACATAGGTATTCCAGCAGAGGATGAACACCTTCAGTAACCACTCACATAACTAGATCAAATATCAACACACTGATGTTTTCACATGGTAAAACCCCTACGGGGAAACATCCACGGTGCCAGCCAACGCAGCCACTTGGAGCAATTTATTAATGCTTAGAAAAACATTACAAATATATTTTACAAGAGCGTTTCTCACAATCGATCATCATAAAATGACCCTCGATGCTATTTAAATAGAGATCATGGACCAATCGGGTGTTGAGCCATGGATCAATGGTAGTTAATATCTAGGAGAGTATGAACCATCGGATCACTCTATGTCGGGAACATATCATGACTGTCGGANGAAACACACTAGAAAACCAAATTTTACCTAACGACACAATAGACCAAGTAGATCTTACTATCTCCTATGTGTCTAAATATCCTAAAAGAATACAACCCATTGGATAATACTGGGCAACTATTTAATGTAAAAAGGACCTCTGGGTAGTTGGTATCCAATAGTGAAGGGACCAAAAGTAGTTCAGGTTTTTCCTATGGAAAATCTCTTTAAAGAGATAGAAGAATTTTGAATGTTTGTCATGTGTTGTGTATTTGGAGCTCTACTTGTGGAAGGTCACCCTAGCTTAATGCGTAAGTGAACATTATATTATTTTTTGCATTATCAATATCCAAGGGTATATTTACCTTATTGTGTCATGTTTCTAGTAAATGTGCAATTATATTCTCTGTATACCTAGTTGTGTTTCAATTTTTAAGGGTCAAGGAACACTTCAAGAAATATTAGAGATCTTTCATGGACTAGGACACCTCCAAATTTTAGTATATTTCTTTTAGGCTAGAGACATGTTCTGACATCGTTAAATAACAAAGTGATTTGTTGATCAATAGGTAAAACTATGGTTGGGGAATAACACTCATAGGAAATACAAGTGGAATCACATTGTTGGAAATTGTTGTAAACCCTATTGGTACCCCTTTTGTAAAATATTATGGAAATATCGTTGCTCTCTTAACCTCTCTACTCGAAAAACTTACCTTTGTTTGGAATGAGGCTACTAACAAAGCCTTTTTAGCATTAAAGGATGCCATGTCCATAACTCCATTATTTGTTGTGCCAGATTTTACTAATACTTTTTCCTTGGAATGTGATGCATTGACCCTAAGTCTTGGATTAGCACTGATGGAAAAAGGGTGTGCTTTATCTTTCACTAGTAAGTAGTGATGTGACCACAATTTGGGTAGGTCCACATATGATAAAGAGATGATGACCATCATGCATGAAGTAGATAATCGGTTCCCATACCTCATTGGTCGATGTTTCAATATCAATACTAATAATCATAGTATAAAGTACTTTCTTGAACAAAGGTTATCCTCACCAAAGCAACATAAGTGGAGCACCAAGATACTAGTGTATAACTATGATATTATCTATAATAAAGGTAAAGAAAATGTGGTAGTTGATTCCTTATCTCAGACATTTGAGGAGGATGGATCCCTCTTCACCTTATCTTTACCCATTCCAAGTTTTCTTGAGGAAGCCCGTAAAGAATGGCTGGAAAATGACACTATCATTCATGTCATCCATGGCATTTAGGAAGATTTCAACCCTTCTAAGGGGTATACATCATAGAAACATACATTGTGATATAATAGGATCATTGTTCTAGTAAACAAGTCTTCCTTAAAGAAAATAATCTTAGAGCAATTTCATTCATCACATATAGATGATCACTCTAGATTTCATAAAACATATGAATGAACTAAACTCTTGTTCTTTTGGGAGGGTATGGAAAATAACATCTAGGAATTTGTCGTAACATGTGACACTTTCGAAAGAAACAAAGGGGAGGCAATAAATATATTAGGGGCATTGAAACCTTTATCGATTCCAACATGCATATGCCAGGCCAACATCATTATGGATTTTATAGTGTGACTTTAGAGGGTGGGAAAAAAATCCATGATCATGGTGGTAGTCAACCATATATCCATATATGATATTTTTTATGCCCTATTACATCCACTCACCCCCTATTTAGTTGTCCAAGTCTTCCTTGATAAAAAATTTAAATTACATAGCATGCTCACTTCCATTTTATTAGATTAGGACCTTACCTTCACAACCAAATTTTGGAAGGATTTGTTTAAACTATAGGGTACCCATCTAAACATGAGCATTGTATATCAGCCCTAAAATTGATGGTCAAACTAAATTGGTTAAAAAATGTGTAGAAACATGGGGTTGGTAAAGGAACGGATTGGAACTGGGACCATCGAAAGAATCACTAAGAGGTGCATTCAGAAATGCCACACCAATGGGCACAATGGATTCCCCTCATGGAATGGTGGTACAATACCTCTTATCATGGAGCTACTAAATGACATCATATGAAGCGGTTTGTGGCAAAAAACCACTGTTAATCACTTCATATTTACTAGGTGTTTTAAAGTTTCAAGTAGTGGATCACACACTCCACACTAGAAAATCCATTCTCTACATCCTAAATGAAAATTTGGCTATGGATAAAAATAGAATGAAGAAACAATTGTATTTTCATCACTCTAAACATTATTTTTCAATAAGGGGCCATGTGTTTCTTCACCTTAAATTCCATAAACAGACTTCACTCAAACACAAAACGACCTCAAAAATTAGCATCCAAGTTCTATGAACCCTATGAGATCATCCAACACTTTAGACAAGTGGCCTACAAACTGTCTCTTCCAGTCCACTCCAAGATTCATCCAGTATTTCATGTGTCTTGTTTAAACAAGGCCTTAGGATCAAAGTGAAAGGTGGAAACAATATTACATGAGCTTGATGAACAAGGCTCCATTTGGATTCAACCAGACACTCTTTTGGATACTAAAGAGCGTTAATTGTGCTAGCGCATGATAAGTGAAGTATTTATCCAATGGAAAGACATGCCAACTAAATATGTGAACTGGGAAACAACAATGATCATGCAACAATTTCCTTGTCTTAATCCTTGAGGACAATGCTTCTTTCAAAAGGGTAGGCAATGTTAGGGTCCTACCCTAACCTTCCTACTTTAGGATACCTAGGAGTTAGTTAATTGTTGTATGAAATCATCCCCTTTGAATAACACCCATTGGATTATAGGGGATACTTATTTAATCTAAAAGGGTCCACTTTAAAAGGTCCACTTCGTAGTTGGTACCCATTAGTGAAGGGACCACAAGTAGTAAGGGGTTTTTCTATGGAAAATCTAGTTAAAGAGATATGAGACTTTGGAATGTATATATTGGGTTGTGTATTTGGAGATTTTCTCGATGGAAAATCACCCCACCTTAAGAGGCAAGTGAACATTGTATTATTCTTCGCATTGTCAATATACAAGGGCATATTTACATATTTTACCTTATCATCTCTTGTTTATGGTTAATTTGCAATTATATTCTCTATATTCTTGATTGTGTTTCATTTATGAAAGCTTAAGGTGTCACACATTTGGTTTAGATTGATGGACAGTCGGTTTGGATTGTTGGTTGTCATTGATGTCAACCTTTGGACAATAATATTGTAGATTGATCTCAACTCTTAAAGATTGATGTCAACCCTTGAGTATCTCTGGTATCTCTAGAGGTATGGGTAAGGAACCCAAGTTTGGTTGAGGAATACTGTAATGAAGATCAATGTATATGTATTTAATACTATTCTAGATGAATAGTACATGCCATGTCATTTCCGGTGATATGTGGAATGTCACATAACTCCTCACGGTTAGAGAGTTATGGCCTTGTGAAGTTGGAGAACCCTCATGAGTTATCTAGAAGCCCCTAGAAGATCAAAGAAGTCAAATTACTCTAGAAACTCGTAAAATAAGTTGACTAGTCAAAGTGGGTGAATCTAGGAGTTAATCATGGATATAGTTGTTGCATTAAGAAAATAATTAAAAATAAATTAGTTGGAACAAGAAGTTGTGAGTTTGGTAATTATGGTAAAGTGGTTGTGATGAGAATATTGAACAGTCAAAGTGGTTGACCAAGAAATAAATTAAATAATAAAGTGGTTAAAACAAGAAGTTTTGAGTAAAGAGAAATTATTTAAATAATAAAGTAGTCAAAGTGGTTGCAAAGAGAAAATATTTAAATAATAAAGTAGTCAAAGTGGTTACAAAGAGAAATTATTTAAATAATAAAGTCATTACCACAAGAAGTGGTTAAGTGGAAAAAGTGTTTAAGTGGACAAAGTGGCTAAGTGAACGAAGTTGGTTAAGTGGACAAAGTGGCTAAGTGGACAAAGTGGTTAAGTGGATACTTCTAGAGGAATCTACTTTGAGAGTATAAATAAGAGAGAAAGGGTCTCCCATTAATATCCATTGATAATATTGAATATCTACAAGTGATTGAGGTAACCAAAGGATATCTAAGGACAATTTCAGAGGGAAGGTGAAGTAAACAAAGCCAAAATTCAAGGGAGGATAAAGAGTTTTGATGATGGTTTCTAAGGTATGTTATTTATAGGTCATCTCATCATTTTCACAATAAATTGTTTTATACTATGACTCAGATAGTAAAATATGGAGGTTGTTGAGAAAACATATCCAAGTAATTGTGATAAAAAATTTATCTTGTGGGTCGTTGTATTTTTGGAGTTACACTGTGTGGAAAATAGGGTTTATGGCTAGTCCTAAAACTAGTCTAAAACATGTGTTTCGGGTAAAAACGTCATAACCTATTCATAACAAATTCAAATTTAGTATGACCAAATGTATTGGTTAGAGTATAGTCTTTAGTATTATGTGTACCATTTTGAGATCCATATAGAAACTATTATGTGTAGGGCATTCTCTACAAGTTCTCTTTCTACAATAAGCCAAAATTCAGCAAGGTATGTCATTTTTTCTATAACTCATTTCCTGGAAGGTTCCAAGGAGTGAAACCTTGAGAAATTGAAGACAATACACTGAAGAACATTGTGCATTATTTTCAGATATTTATTCATTATAGGTAAACAATTATTATTATTGTAACTTAGGGTTGTTGACTAATCCAAAATTAGTCATGTGAGACTAAAGTAAAGTTTGATGAAAATGCTAGTTTCTTGTTGTTAAAGTTAAGGAAGGTTTGCAGGTTTGTGATCATATACACTAGTTCTATTACAGAGTTACAAATCAAATTTAGATGATGAAATTGATGAGCGATTTTGGTTGAGGTATGTTACAGATAGAGGTTGTATAATAGTGAGGTTTTGGCACATGGTTTGATGTAATGATTTATGGTATTTGGTTATGGATAGTGTGATGTATTGCTAGAGAAATTTTGATGGTTACATTGGTATATGTTTGAGGTACATGTTGGGTACTTGGTTGAGACAAGTAGTTAACGAGTTGACACATACATGAGGTGTCTTGTTGATGATGTTGGTACATCGTGATGACTCATAGTTGATGAGTAGTTGATGCATGATTGGTACATACATGGTACATGGTTGGAGGCACTTGTTAGTAGTATTGTTAACACATGGTTTATGGATGATGTACCATACTTGTCTTGGTATATTATTAGAATAACATATTGATCTTGGTGATGATTATGACTTCTTGTGATATGCTTGGTTCATGCACATATTGTTGATATTGTGCATATGGTTGAGATTTGTCTTGGTGATTGATCTTGGTGAGTAGATATGATTTGGTTGATAAGATTGATGAGACATGTTGTTGTGATAGGTTGTTTGGACATGTTGTTGTGACAGGTTATTTGTACAAGTTTGGTGCATGGTTGATTCACTTTTTTATGGTACAGGTTGCGGTACAATTTGATGCATGGTACACGTTGGCACATGTTATTGGTACAGGTTGTTCACGGGTTATTGGTACAAGTTTATTTCAGGTTGTTTTGTACTGATTTATTGGTACATGTTTACAATAGTATATCTCACATTAATAGTGTGACAGTGGTTCCATCGTTCTACATATATTTTAGGGAGGTTGGATGAGGAAAGGATAGGTGGTTGTAGCCACCTTTCAGTTGTATCCGAAGAGCATAAAGGTTGTATCCTCCTTCTGGTTGTAGCCAAAGAATTGGAGAGTTGCATCTTCCCTCAGGTTGTATCTTAAGAAGCTAGGGAGTTGGAGCCTCCTTCCAGTTGTAGTTCAAGAATTCGAAGTTGGTTCTTTCTTGAATGTAATTCTTGACATATAAAAAAATCATTATATGGTTTTCTCCCGTATTGGGTTTCAACGTAAAGATTGGTGTACTGTGCATTGTGTGGATGTGTTGGTTATTGTTCATTATGAACCGATGAATGTTAATGCTTATGGTACAGTAAGATATTGATGATGAACATATGAACATGGTTGAATAAGTAAAATAACATACTTTTTGGTTTAAAGGATTAATAATTGGTATAATTTCTCATTATTGATTCACCCCCTCTCTCAGTAATCCAACAATTGGTATCAGAGTGGGTTACTTCAAGAAACAATTTAACCACTAGAAGGAGATCATGGATTATTATGAGAATGGAGTAACATTGTTTAATGGTCAGAATGGTTTAATGTATGAGATATCGAGTGGAAGGATGAAAGTATTTTTAAAAAAATAGGGTATGATATTTTGAAATTAGTTGTTATAGGATATGATAGTTCAAAAAGGGCAAAGACTACATCAAAGAAGGAATTGAATCAAAATAAAAAAATTGCAATGTATTTCATTTTTGAAGGACTATATGATTCAGTAAAGGACAAAGTGGGTAAATGTTCATCAGCTAAATAATTTTGGGATAAGTTACATAATATCTATTCTTCACCAATCACAGAGTCGGATAATGTCAAAGAAGATGTGATGCAGGAGCATCGTTAGAAAGCACGCAGAGAAATACCTATCAGTGTCTGGGAATCCGTACGAGACCTCAACGCTGGCATTTTCAGCCAATATTTTGAAATCCTCTCTAACTCAGTGCCAAAAAATCTTTGAGGCACACTTGAGAAATCGTGAGCGAAGTGAGAGTTTTCACTCCAACTTTGGAATGCGATTGCACTAGGATGGTTGTCAGGGTAAGTTTTGATGTAGACAAGTAGTCGGGTAGAACCCTAAGAGCCCTCTGAGATAAATAGAGGTTTTGTATACCCAAATGAGGCTGAATGCAGGGTAGATGTTAGTTGCAAGTTAGTAGGAGATTGAGTTTTCAGTTGTATTTTTTTTTTTTTCGGTTATAGCCATTTTCACTTTTGAATATAACATAATAAAATTGATCCAATGCATGGGCTATGAACATTGTTTGCAATTTTATTTTATTGTGTTTTCACGAGTGGATGAGTGAATTTCATTAGGAGTGAATGGAACTGTGAATTTTTCAATTGTTTCTCTTATGTTGAAGTAGTGTAAGGTGTGCACATAGAACACAAGGAGTGCGTTAATGGGATTGGTTTTGATTCTGAAACTCAGAAGAGATAATATGAAACTTTCCCTTTGCAAGGAGTGCAAAGAGACTTGTGCAAGGAATGCACAGTCATTCGCAAGAACCCAAAACCTTGTGTAAAGATCTGGTGCAAGGAGTGCACAGATTTGAGATTTGGCTAAGTGTCAAAGGGACTTTGCAAGAAGTCCAAGAACCAGAAAAGGATAACGCAAGGAGGGTGAGAGGAATTTATCCCGGAGAAATCCTCAGGGTCCGGGTTATCAAAATTCTAGAAGTGCAAGGAGTGTGTGTGAAGTCAAAGTCTCCACGAGACTAATATCAGAAGGAATAACAATTTTCATAAGGGTTAACGAGATCCAAGAAATAGAATAGGAGTAAGGACAAAGGTTGAAGCCTTTGAATCATTCAAAAATCTTCTAAGTCTAAAGAAAGCATAAGTTTAGGGGGCGAAAGATTTGGACCATCCGATTAGCGTCCAGATAACGAGGAGCAAGCGCAAAGGAGGAATGATCTCATTTTTTTGGTATGAGCGCAAGATAATCGTAGCCATCCATTCAATGTAAAGTACACTAGCATTAAAGATTTGAAGGCACACAGGAGGAACAAAGTCACAAAATTCTGAAATCATTGGGATCGTCCATTGTCAAGGAGGACACGTGGCAAGAGATCAGGGTTTCGCTGACTCATGACTCGAAGGAGTCAAAGTTTGAGTCGTGAGAACTCGTGAAACATGAAATGACGACTTGATCTAAGATGTTGATCAAAGGAGAGATCTGGACTGTCACTCCAATGCCATTGCAATTTAGGGTATCGAGAAAACGGAGTCGAGGAGACTATCAAGTCCCGAAACGCAAAATCCTGACTTGATCAACTGTTGATCAAAGGAAGGGTCTGAATCATCGATCCAATGCCATATCAATTTCGGGTATCAGGAGGACGGGGGTACTGAGACTTCCAAAGTCGCGAAACACAAAATTTAGATTCGATCGTATCCATCGATCAAAGAATGATGTGGACCATCGATCTATGGTCATCGCAATTTCAGCTATGGGGGGAACAAAGATAGCATCACTCTCAGAGTTGTGAAATGTGAAATCACAATGTTCCTTTCACTCAAGTGCGTGGTCATCACCAACAGTTAGAGAGAGAGGGCTATCACACACTAAGCCCCTGTTGGGATTTTGGTAGTCGGGAGAGTCGGGGAGACTCACACCCAAAGGATCGATACGCAAAATTGCAAAACTCCTTTTGAGTTAGGTGAGTGGTCATAATTATGGTCACAAGAGGGAAGGGGCTTAGCCTCTAATCATGTGGTCATCATCAAGGTCACATCCAAGAAGGGGTCAATAGAGGAGGCGCTAACTCCAACTCTGAGATTTTTGTAGAGTGTAAAAGAGAAGGTTGCGAGTGTTTTGTATCCTACACCAGGAGTCGTGAGGACCTGTAGTTGACACAGGATGAGATCAGTGAGGTTTCAGAGAGTCACTGACTCCAGAATCGAATATCCTAGCCGGGAGGTCGCGCAACCCTTAAGAGGGAAGGGGGTATGCATCAAGTGGTATTAGAGGAAAAGTTTTTCTTGCAAATAGTAGGCAAAGGAGAGGAGAGAAAATAACTGGGAGTTTTACCTTGTGTGTGTGACAGATATTCAACACAGTGCTACCAAGGAGATGAGGAGATCAACCTTTAGCCAATTGATCTGTAGAAAGGGAGATGCGAGAACTTTGTGCAATATTAGAGGTAATGGAGGCAGCGTAGAGAAGAGCACCTGATACGGGAGACATCATCGATGAAGAGAGCGAGGAAGCTATGGGTGAGAATGTTGTTGAAGAAGTTGCAGGAGAGGATGTTGTCGAAGAATGCTTGCTGAGATCAGTTTCTAGATTGGGAGGCAGAGCCAAGATAGAGGTCCCAATGTATGAAGGAAATTTATATGCTGAGGAGATGTTGGATTGGACAAGATACATGGACAAATATTTTGACTACTAAGAGGTCGATGAAGAGAAAAGAGTGAAATAGGCTGTCACCAAGCTAAAATGACATGAAACACTATGGTGGGATGAACTGCAGGCTCAGAGGAGAAGTAAGGGAAAACAAAAGATAAAGAGTTGGGACATAATGGTATCCAAGATAAAGGGTAATTTCATTTCCAAGGATTATTAGATCAATCTGTTCAGAAAGATGAAGAACCTGAGACAGAAAGGGATGATGATTAAGGATTACACAGAAGATTTCTATAGGCTGAACATTAGAATTGGACAAAGAGAGAGAGATGAAGAAAAAGTTTTGAGGTATAGAAATGGCTTGAGATATGAAATCGAGGATGAGCTTAGCATGATGTCAGTATGAATAGTGGATGATGCTTATCATTTTACACTGAAGGTAGAGGAGAAGTTGGCCAGAAATCAAAGCCAGTGAGGGAGAGGTAAGGGCCCTGTCCCAAACAAAATCAAGGGAGTTACCCATGACAAGGCACATAAGTCTAAAGACAAGACTGAGAAACCACAGAATCACTCGAAAAGAGGGTAAAGTTCTTGAGGAAGACAGGGTGGTGGAAGAAATTCTTTCAGAGGAAGAGCAAGAAGAGGAGGAGGAGAAGTAAGATGCTATGCATGTGGAAAGATAGGGAACATGTCTAGGGAATGTCCTGAGAAAAATAAAGAAGGAGGAGGTTAATATCACATTTCATAAGCACAAAGAAGAGATGTTGAAGAAGAAGGAGCAGAGGATGGAAGATCCCTAATGTTGAGAAAAATTCTCTTAAGACCAGAGGCAGAAGTTGAAAGGTGAGTGCAGAGGAACAGTCTCTTCAGAACAACTTGCAAGACTAAAGAAGGAGTATGCAAGGTGATAATTGATAGTGGGAGAACTAACAACTTAGTGTCCATGGATATGGTGGAGAAATTGGAGATGGAGACAACTGCACATCCAAATCCATACAATGTCTCATGGTTGCAGAAAGGACACTAGGTAATGGTTACTAAACAATGCTCAGTTGAATTTAAGATAGGAGGATATAGAGATGAAATTCTATGTGATGTAATTCCCATGGATGTATGCCGTATTTTTTTGGGAAGACCATGGAAGTTTGATAGGAATTCCATTCATGATGGGAGTAAGAACACATACACCCTAGAGAAGAATGGTAGAACACACATGTTGTTGGAAATAGAGGAGAAGAAAGTAAAGGAGGAAGCCAACACAAGCATACTTTTCATGAGTGAGATGGAACTCCTGAAAGAATTCAAGGAAGAATAGGAGATTTAGTTCATTGTGGTGAGAAAACTCAGAGTTATCCTTAGAAGTAATTTGATGGATGATTTGCCTGAAGAAGTTTAAGAATTGCTGGAAAATTTCGCTGACATAGTGGTGGATGAACTTCCAAAATAATTTCCACTCGTCAAAAGTATCAACCATCATATTGACTTTATACCAAGAGCAAGTCTGTCGAACAAAGAAACATACAGACTGACACCTCGAGAGAATGAGGAACTGAAGAAGCAAGTTCAAATATTGTTAGACAAGGGTTTGGTTAGAGAGAGCTTGAGTCCATGCGTAGTACCAACTGTGTTGAGTCCAAAGAAGGATGGAGGATGGAGATTGTGTAGATTTCCTTTAACAAGTTGACCATCAGGTATAGATTTCCTTTACCAAGAATGGATGATTTAATGAACTCTTTAAGTGGAGAAAATTTCTTTTCTAAAATAGATTTGAAAAGTGGATATAACCATATTAGAATGAGAGAAGGTGATGAGTGGAAAATAGCCTTTAAGACAAATGAAGGTTTTTATGAGTGGCTTGTTATGCCATTTGGATTAACAAATGCCCTGAATACTTTTATGAGACTAATAAATGAAATACTGAAAGATTTCATTGGCAAGTTTGTGGTTGTGTATCTGGATGATATACTGATCTTTAGTAGGAATAAAGAGGAGCATTTGAGGCACATGAAATTAGTGATCAGGAGGATGCAGGAGGAGAATTTGTTGATAAATCTGAGGAAGTCCTCTTTTATGAAGACATAACACATTTAATTGGGTTTTGTGATCTCTTCAAATGAACTAAAGATGGATTCAAAGAAGGTGAAAGCAATCAAAGAATGGTCATCACCAAGGAGCATGTTTGAAGTAAGGAGCTTCCATGGATTAGCAAGCTTCTATAGGAATTTCATCGGAGACTTCATTAGAATTTGTGCACTGATGATGGATACAGTAAAGAAGAAGCACAAGACTTTTAAATGGACAAAGGAAGTCGAGAGGAGCTTCAATATAATGAAGGAGAAAATAACAAAATGACCAATTTAGGTCTTACCAAATTTTGAGAAGACATTTTAGGTGAGATGTGATGCAAGTGGAGTTGCAATAGGAGAAATTTTGAGTCAGGATAATAGACCTTTTTCCTATTTCAGTCAAAAGATAAATGATCCCAAAAGAAAATAATCCACATATGAGAAGGAGTTTTATGCCATAATTCAAGCCTTGAAGAAATGGATGCATTATCTTGTACCACGAGATTTTGTCTTGTATAGCAATAAACAGGCTTTACAATTCATAACCTGACAAAAAAAATTGAACCAGAGGCATGCAAAATGGGTTTAGATTATGCAGAATTTTACTTTTGTCATAACACATATCACTGGGAATGCTAACAAGGTTTTTGATGCATTAGGCAGGAGATGCTTGATTCTGCAGGAACTCTAGGTGAAGACCTTGGGGTTTTAACATCTTAAGGACATGTATTGTGATGATACTGATTTCAAGGAAGCATATGAAGCATGTGAAAATCCTGTGATAAGAGATAGAATCCAGTGGATAGAGTACACGATTCAAGAGGGATTGTTATTCAAGAAGAATCATTTGATCATACCAAAGTGCTCCATGAGGGTTAACCATTTGAAGGAAAAACATAGTGGAGGATTGGATGGACATTTCAGCCATGATAAAACATTTGCACAGTTGAGCAGTTCAGACTATTGGCCAGGTATGAGGACAGAAGTGATAAAGTTTGTAAACAGATGTAGAATCTTCCAAAATACAAAAGGGAAAATAAAAAACATTGGATTGTATCAAACATTGCCAATATCAGAGAGGCCTTCAGATGCAATAATCATGGATTTCATATTGGGATTCCCAAGGATGCAAAGAGGATTTGATTCCATATTTGTGGTGGTGGATAGATTTTCAAAGATTGCACATTTTATCTCATGCTAGAAGACCAGTGATGCAACACATGTTGCAAATCTATTTTTCAAGGAAGTTGTGAGACTTCACAACCTACCTAGAAGCATTGTCTCAGACAAAGACAAAAAATTTGTTGGTCACTTTTAGAGAAATTTGTGGAAGAAGTTGGAGACAGATTTGTCCTTTAACTCATCTTATCACCCTCAGATAGATGGACAGATGGAGGTGGTAAACATAACTTTGGGAAACTTATTGAGGATTCTAGTCACTGAGCACCATAATCAGTGGGATCAGTTTTTGTCGCAAGAAGAATTTGCATACAATGACTCACCAAATAGGAGCGCTGGAAAGATCCCATTCCAAATATTGTATGGAATGCAACCCAAGGGAGTATCTGATTTGAGAGACTTCATACAAAGTGAGATTAGGAGAGCTGGAGCAGATGATTTTGCTGCAGAAATGTAGAGGATCCATAGCTAGATCAGAGGATAGTTGCAGAGTTCTAACCAGGATTACAAGCGCAGATCTGATCAACATCCCAGCGAACTTCAATTTGAAGTAGCAGATTAGTTTCTGGCACATCTCAGGAAGGAAATCTTTGCTAGGGGGACATATAAGAAGCTAAAGATGAAGAAGATAGGGCCATGTAGGATCTTGAGGAAGTTTTATGCAAATGCCTATGAGATTGAGCTGCCAAATGATGTGGCCATATCTCCCATATTCAATGTTTTAGACCTATACCCTTATAGGAAATATGACACAGAGGGATCAAAAGATCAAGAGAAGATTTAGTGGGAGAAAAAAATGCCTATAGTAGAAAAACCACAGATGGAGAAGATTGTTGATCAAAGGATTGGAAAGAAGACAATAAGGAAGACCTATTTTGAATATCTAGTCAAGTGGAAGGGACACCCAATAGAGGATGACAGTTGGGAAAACAAAGTTTCTATCCAAAAACATGGAAAATCAGTGCAGAATTTCATGGACAGGAGTGCATGAATTTTTGTCAAGGGGAGTATGATGCAGGAGCATCGTTGGAAAGAACATGGAGGAAGACCTATCAACTTCTGGGAATCTGTACAAGACCTTGACACTGGCAGTTTCAACCAATATTTTCAAATCCGCTTTAACTTAGTGCTGGAAAATCCTTGAGGCATGCTTGAGTGATCGCTGGCAAAGAGGGAGTTTCCACTTGGGCTCTGGAAGGCGACTGCACTAGGATGGATGTTGGGATAAGTTTTGATTTAGATAAGTAGTCAGGGGAACCCTAATATCCATTTGAGATAAATAGAGGTTTTGTATGCCCAAATGAGGCTGGTTGCAGGGTAGACGTTAGTTGTAAGTTAGTAGGAGATTGAATTTTTAGTTGTTGTTTTTTTTTTATTTCAGTTGTAGCCATTTTCACTTTTGAATATAACAAAATAAAATTGATCCAATGCATGGGGTATGAACATTGTTTGCAATTCTCTGTTATTGTGTTTTCATGAGTAGATTAGTGAATTTCATTATGAGTGAATGGAACTATGAATGTTAGGATAAGTTTCAATTGTTTCTCTTCTGTTGAAGTAGTGCAAGGTGTGCACACAGAATGCAAGGAGTGTGTTAATGGGATCTATTTCAATTCTGAAACTTAGAAGAGATAATATGAAACTTTCCATTTGCAAGGAGTGCAAAGAGACTAGTGCAAGGCATGCACAATCATCTGCAAGAACCCAAAACCTTGTGTAAATATCTGGTGCCAGGATTGCACAGAAACGAGATTCGACTAAGTGTCCAAGTGACTTTGCAAGAATTCAAAGAACCATAAAAGGAGAATGCCAAGAGGGCGAGAGAAATTTATCTTCGAGAAATCATTATGATCTCAGTTATCAAAATCCATTAAACGCAAGGAGTGCATGGGAAGTCAAAGTCTCCACGAGACTAAGCTCAGGAGGAATAACACTTTTCATAAGTGTTAGCGAGATCCAAGAAATGGACTTGCACGAAGGACAAAGGTCAAATCCTTTGAATAATTCTAAAATATTCTAAGTCTGAAGAAACCATAAGTTCAAGGGGGGAAATATCTGGACCATCCAATGAGCATCTAGACAATGAGGAGAAAGCGTAGATTAGGAAGGATCTCAGCCATCCGGTCTGAGCACAAGATATTTGTAGCCGTCTGATCAAGGTAAAGTACACTAGAATTAAATATTTGAAGGCACACATGAGGAACAAAGTCATGAAATTCCAAAATCATCGGGACTGTCCATCGTCAAGGAGGGCACATGGCGATAGATCAATGTTTCATTGACTTGTGACTTGAAGCAGTCAAAGGTTGATTCGTGAGAACTCGTGAAACATGAAATCATGACTTGATTAGAGCAAAGATCTAGACCGTCGATCCGATGCCATCGCAATTTTGGGTATCGAAAGAATGGAGGTGAGGAAACTCCCAAGTTGCAAAACATGAAATATCGATTTGATCATAGTCATTGATCAAAGGAAGGATATGAATCGATGATCCAATGCCATCACAATTTCAGGTATCGGGAGGACATAGGTATGAAGACTTCCAAAGTTGCAAAACGTGAAACGTCGATTTGATCACAGTTGTCGATAAAAGAACGATATGGACCATTGATCTAGGGTCATTACGATTTCGACTATCAGGGGAATGGAGGTAGCAACACTTCCAGAGTCACGAAACGTGAAATCGTGATGCGCCTTTTACTCAAGTGTGTGTTCACTGCCAGCGGTCACAGAGAGAGAGAAAGATAACACGCATTAATCCCTTGTCGGGATTTTGAGAGTCGGGAGAGTTAGGGAGACTCACACCCAAAGGCCCAATACACAAAATCACATAACACCTTTTGAGTTAGGTGAGTGGTCATAACCATGGTCACAAGAGGGAAGGGGCTTAGCTCATAATCACATGGTCATCATCAAGGTCACATCTGAGAATGGGACAAGAGAGGAAGCGCTAATGCCAACTCTGAGATTTTTGCAGAGTGCAAAAGAGAAGGTTGTTGGTGTCGTAGATCCTGCACCAGGAGTTGTGAGGAATTGGAGTTGACACAGGATGAGACTAGTGAGGTGTCAAAGAGTCACTGACTCCAGAATCGAAGATCCTGACCAGGAGGTCGCACAGCCCTTCAGAGGGAAGGGCATCTGCACCAAGATGCATGTACAGATCAAGAAGAAGGATGTTCATCATGTCAAACAGATTTAGAATATGAAGAGTAGATAGTCAAAAGAAGTATGTTGTTTTTATTTAATTGTGAAAAACATGGACATATTGAAATGGAATGCCATGGAGAAAATGAGATAGAAAAACTAATTGAAATAAAAGACAATTATGAAGGATAACTAATTAGTGCTTTAGATGAACTAAGAAAAGAAAGAGAAGAAAAAAGTCACTCAAGAAAGAATTGATGAAACAAAAGGAAAGTGTTCACATTTTTGAAGAATCCCAATAGGTCATCAAGAACTTAAGAACTCAGCTAGAAGAAGCTAGAAAGATAAAAAATATTCTTGAATATCAAAATAACTATTTGGAATCCAACATAGCATAACATAATGAAAAATCATAAATGAGAGAGAAGATATTGATATATCATATTAAGGAAATAACTAATGATCTAAACCATCTTGAGGAAGAGTTTGGTCAAGAAGAGAAATGACTTGAAGAAGAAATAATCACATTCAAAATCCAGCTCGAAGAAGTGAAAAGAATAGAAGAAGTCATGAAGTTTCAGATAATGAATAAAGAAGAGGAGGTTGAGAAGATTGAAGAAGAAGTTGTCACATTGAGAAGTAAAATAATCAAGATCAACAAGAACGTTGAAGAGACTGAAACATCCACATCATTTGTATATAATGAAGAGAAGCACTCTAGGTTACTAGAAAATAAGAATGAAGAAAATAGAAATATTTATGAAGAAGTACTCAAATGAAGAAATCATGGTCAACCAGAATCTAAGAAAACTAATAAAGATACATCTTCAAGAAGACCATCCATGTTCAAGCCACAAAGAAGCTTCAATCATGATCATGATCATTCATGGAAGAAATTCAAAAGGACTACACCATAAATAAGATCATTCACTCTTAGGTATGTAAATTTCTTTTATGGTCATTGTTTTTATTGTAATAACTTTGGACATAAGGTTGAAGATTACAGGGATTATAAAAGAAATTTTCAAGAAAGAAATGTTTATGTGGCCCCTGGTAACATTGAATGTTACAAATGCCATAACTATGGATACATAGCTCGTTATTGTAGAAGCTTGATCGATACTTCCATGAAAGAGAACACTGATATCAGATATAAGATAGTATGGATATGAAAACAAGAAGAACAGGTGAACAAATACCAGGTCCCATAGATCGCAACATTCGCAATAAAACAAGATGAAGACAAATATACAAAGAAAAAGGAAGATGTCAGATACAGAAAGGTTTGGAAAATAAATGAAAGAAAATGAGGAAAGTTAAATAAGGAACATGTTCAAGATATTGTACTTTCAAGTATTGTAGTGAAATATGAATCCATAGAAAGAAAGAAGGAAGTCAAAGTTAAGAGAGATGATGAATATACTGATAAAGATGATGATGAATCTGCATTAGAGCAGGAATTGTTCTGAGACATCTGGGTTAGAGAATCCAAGGTAATATGAATAATAGACAAGGGTATTCTATGTGATAGATGAGACAGACTGAAGAGCCATCCTTCAAGAAGCTTGTAGAGTTTGAGTAGACAGATATAGAGCATTCAGTTAGGAGAAGTACAATATGATAGATTAATTAATTGTAGTAGTGAATACTTCATGATAGTACAATGACATTTGAGTCAAAATTATGGATAGTTGTGTAACAAATTCTTGGAAAGTATGGAAAGAGATGGATTCGAAGAACACTTAGTATGTTTGGAAAGATATATGACAGTGGATGAAATCATGGATTCATAGATTGGTTCAAAGAGTGGTTCAGAGACAAAGGAACATTATCATAATGAATGATAATTACATAGGAATATTTGAATGCTTGTTCTTGAATGATTTTCATATATGTCAGTTGATTATATAAGGAAGAACCAATGGACAATAACTCCAAACAGTCAAAGGTATAGGAAGACATATTTTTTCTACACAACATCTTTCACAGAAGTCAAGAGAGAGAAACATAACCAAAAACATAGGTAGAAATAACATTCTGATAAGTTATCATACAAAGAGGTAAGGATATGGGTATGATTCCATGGGAACAGATTCATCATATGTAGGATAGAGAGTTAGATGATTAGAGAGAGATCACATAGGCATGTTTCCATACGGAGAGATTGTCACAAGGGAAGAATGTGTGATATGACTTTAGTATTGCATCAGAGTGATACACTTTTTCAAAGGGGGGAATATTATTCATATGAAGGGAGAGAGAGTAATCATAGGCTTAGAAACATAGAGAAAATATCAAAGGAATTTAGATAGGGGGAGCATCGCAAAGGAGAGTTTAGTCAGGGGGAGTATCCCCAAGGAGAGATACCCTTTTCCATTGATGTCAAAGGGGTAGAGATAGAAACATTTATGAGGAGTATGAGAATGAATGTTATGATGAGTAAGTGTTTCCATCAATTTCAAAGGGCGATATTGTCAGACAATTGGTTTAGATTGATGGACAGTTGGTTTGGATTGTTGGTTGTCATTGAGGTCAACCTTTGGAGAATAATACTGTAGATTGATGTCAACTCTTACAAATTGATGTCAACCCTTGCATATGTCTAGTAGATCTAGAGGTATGGGTAAGTAACCCATGTTTGGTTGAGTAATAATGTAATGAATATTAGTGTATATGTAGGTAATACTATTCTAGATGGATAGTACATGTCATGCCATTTCCAGTGATATGTGGAACATCACTTAACTCCTCACGGTTAGAGATTTATGATCATCTGAATTTGGAGAACCCTCATGAGTTATCTAGAAGCCCCTAGAAGGTCAAAGAAGTCAAATTACTCTAGAAAATCCTAAAAGAAGTTGACTAGTAAAAGTGGGTGAAACTAGGAGTTAATCATGGGTATAGTTCTTGCATTAAGAAAATAATTAAAAATGAATTAGTTGCGACAAGAAGTTGTGAGTTCGGTAATTATGGTAAAGTAGTTTTGATGAGAAGATTGAGTAGTCAAAGTGGTTGAAGAAAGAAGTTAGTTAAGGGAAAAGAAGCTATGAATTGAATAATTATATAAAATTTAGTTGCAACAATAAGTTTTGAGTAAAGAGAAATTATTTAAATAATAATGTAGTCAAAGTGGTTCCAAAGAGAAATTATTTAAATAATAAAGTGGTTTACTGGACAAAGTGGTTAAGTGTAAAACGATGGTTAGGTAGGCAAAGTGGCTAAGTGAAAAAATTTGGTTAAGTGGAAAAAGTGTCTAAGTGGACAAAGTGGTTAAGTGGATACTTATAGAGGAAGCTACGTGGAGAGTATAAATAAGAGACCAAGGGTTCCCATTACTATCCATTAAGAATATTGAATATATACAAGTGACTAAGGTAACCAAAAGAGATATAAAACAAATTTTAGAGAGAAGGTGAAGTAAACAAGGCTGAAATTCAAGGGAGGATAAAGTATTTTGACGATGCTTTCTAAGGTATGTTATTTACAACTCATCTCACCATTTTCACAATAACATTTTTTTCTGAAATGATTCATAAAACAATATTTGGAGTTCGATGAGAAAACATATCCAAGTAGTTGTGATAAATATTTCATCTTGTGCTTCGTTGTATTTTTATAGTTACACTCTGTGGAAAATAGTCTTTGTGGCTAGTCCTGAAACTAGTCTAAAACAGGTGTTTCCGGTAAAAATGTCATAACTTCTTGATAATAGATCCAAATTAAGTAAGAAAAAATATATTGGTTGGAGTACAGTCTGTATTATGATTTTCACTATTTTTATATCCATACAAAAAACATTGCATGCGGGGCATGCTGTACAAGTTCGCTCTCTAGAATAAGACAAAATTCAGCAAGGTCTGCCATTTTTTCTATAACTCCTTTTATGGGAGGTTCCAAGCAGTGAAACCTGGAGGAATTGAAGAGAATAGACTGAAGAAAATTGTGTACTATTTTAAGATATGTTTTTATTAAAGGTACATATTTATTATTATTGCAAGTTAGCATTGTTGACTAATCCAAAATTAGTCATGTGAGACTAAAGTAAAGTTTGATAAAAATGATAGTCTCTTGTTGTTAAAGTTTAGGAAGGTTTGCAGGTATGTGATCATATACACCAGGTTTTCTACAGAGTTACAAATCAGATTTGGATGATGAAATTGATGAGGGATTTGGGTTGAGGTATGTTACAAATAGAGGTTGTATAATAATGAGGTTGTGACACATGGTTTTATGTAATGATTTGTGGTATTTGGTTATGGATAATGTGATGTATTTCTAGATAAATTTTGATGGTTATATTGGTATATGTATTTGGTATATGGTTGAGGTACATGTTGGGTACTTGGTTGAGACAAGTAGTTGACGCGTTGGCACATACATGAGGTGTAGAGTTGATGATGTTGGTACATCTTGATGAGTCATAGTTGATGGGTAGTTGATGCATGATTGGTACATACTTGGTACATGGTTGGAGGGACTTGTTAGTAGTATTGTTGATACATGGTTTATGGATGATGTAGCATACTCGTCTTGGTATATTATTAGAAGCACATATTGATCTTGGTGATTATTACGATTTGTTGTTATATGGTTGGTTGATGAACATATTTTTGATATTGTGCATATGTTTGAGAGTTTTCTTGGTGATTGATCTTCGTGAGTAGATATTATTTGGTTGATAAGATTGATGAGACATGTTGTTGTGATAGTTTATTTGGATAGGTTATTTGTACAGGTTTGGTGCATGGTTGATGCACTTGTTTATGGTACAGGTTGAGGTGCATGTTGATGCATGGTACATGTTGGCACAGGTTATTGGTAAAAGTTTTTTAAAGGTTATTGGTACAAGTTGTTTACAAGTTATTGGTATAGGTTGACTATAGGTTGTTTGGTACAAGTTGATTGGTACAAGTTTACACCAGTATATCTCACAATGATAGTGTGACAATGGTTCCCCCATTCTACTTATATTTCAGGGAGGTTGGACGGGGAAAGGATAGGTGGTTGTAGTTGGAAAACATAGGGGGTTGTATCCTCCTTCTGGTTGTATCCAGATAATTCGGGTGTTAGAGATTCCCTCAATTTGTAGCCTGAGAAACAAGGGGATTGGAGCTTCCTTCCACTTGTAGTTGTAGAAATGGAAGTGGATGCTTCCTTGAATGTAATTATTGACATATAATAAAAGTGTTATTTGGTTTTCTCTTGCATTTGGTTTCAACGTAAATATTGGTGTACTGTGCATTGTGTGGATGTGTTTATTATTTCTTATTATGAACTGATGGATGCTAATGCTTATGATATAGTAAGATATTGATGATGAACAAGTGAACATGGCTGAATAAGTAAAAGAATACACCTTGTGTTTTAAAAAATTAATAATTGGTATAATTTCTCATTACTGATTCACCCCCCCTCTCAGTAATCCAACATAAGGAAGTGTTCAAATTGATTGTTTTTTTATTAAATTTGTGAAATTTGTATTATGCACTAAACAGGTTGTATTTTATTTTGATTTGTAAATAATGGCTAAAATTTTAAGAGGTGTTCCATTTCATTAATTCCAACTGTTAAATATTATATTTACTAATCTTTAGAGCCACACAAGTTTTTAAGGATTACATAAAATTTATACTCAAATATATTTTTTGTTCTAATACAATTCTTAAAGTATGGTGCTTTAAAAAAAAATCGTAGAAACTACCATAACATAAGTTTCAAGGATTAAATTTAGCATGAAAATGTTAAGATATCAATATGTACAAGAGTTCCTTGATGTATGATTAAAATCATGAGAATTCAATTCATACATAATGATTAATGGATCATTTTGGATAGGTTCTTATACAATCAATTTATTAAAATTATCTCCATCAAGATATTTTAAAATGAGATCATTAGGAAGGTGAGGATGCCCTTTAGAATAAGCATAGTATTGGAGAGATAGAGACAGAGGGAGGGAAGAGGGAGAGAGAGGTAAATGTCAGAGAGAGAGAGGTTGGGGGAGTGAAAGAGAGAGAGATAGGGAAGAGGGAGGGAGGGAGGGAGTGAGAGCAAGAGAGAGGTGGAGAGTGATATGGAGAGATAGAGAGAGGAGGTGGAGAGAGAGAGGGAGGGAGGGAGAGACTGGT